>JADFUC010001812.1:0-40425 GCA_019722365.1 Lithospermum erythrorhizon | reverse complement strand
CTGCCCAATTCAAGCATATACGCATAAAATTAGGAAACTAAAAAGACTTCGACACGTGCCCTTTACTACGCCGGTGTTCTTTCCTCAACTTCCTTACTTTGACTATCCATAGTCTCTCTCGTGATTTATTACTACCTCCGCCAAAGTTCACGTGGTTCTTGTGATGTCGAAGCACCTTCACTAGGATTTCTTACCGAAAGACATGTTCAAGAACGTGACATTCGAGACTCTAATATTGTCAGATTCTTTGTTCACTCAGCAATTGTCACTCTTATGAACAAGTTAAAACGATGCATTACTATTTTGAGAATATCCACTAAAGATCGTATCAACCGCTTTAGACCAATAATAGTCAATTGCTTAGAGGAGGTAACATGATTCTCGCCAAACACCCCCACACTCTCGAAGATGTTTGTAGTCAGCGCCACCTTGAACAATCTGAAATGGGGCTTTATCTCGCTTTTACGAGGAATTTTGTTCAAGAGGGTAGCTACTGTCAAGATCGGCTTCCCCACATTCCCTGGAAGTCGAACTTATCAACAAGGCATTCATCATCTCTTTCAATGATCGGTTTTTTTCTTTGGCAATCCCATTCGACGAGGAGAATACGCGGGTTACTGCGAACAATACCACGCTTCATAACAATAACACTCAAACGCGGTGACATACTCACCAATTCTATCACTTCAGACTACTTTTATCTTTCTCAAGTCGATTTTCAACTTCTTTATAAAGTGCAAATTTATCGACATCATTTCATTTTTACTTTTCATCAAGTATACATAGCAAAATTTTGTACTATCATCTACAACGTGATAAAATACTTGGCTTCCACCTTGATCGAATCGGGCTCATATCATGCATCGCCATCGCTAACAAGACGTAGAGGCTTATTATTTCTAACCACGGTTGGAAATGTTATACTCAATATTTTCGCTTTCAACACACGCTTTCACACTTCAGAATTTTATCGATAAATTCATTGTGTACGCGATTTAACTTGATCATTCTTCGCAAAGAATTAGAGTTCACATGTCCTAACTCAATGTTATAAATTAGAGTACTACAAACATAGCAATATTATTTTTATTCATCTTGTTTGTAACTATTACATTCATTTTGAAAAGACCATTTAACACATATTTTTCCAACAAAACATGCCCGACTTAGAAAGTACAACTTTTATCGTACTCAATTACAAGTTTAAACCCATGTTTGCTAAGTAAAGAACTTACACAAGGTTCTTCCTAAGTTCTCGGGGACATAGCTGCACATTCTTCAACGTGACTTCCTTCCCCGGTCATTCCTCAAGACTACGCTTACTTCTCCCTCAATGTCGAGGCTGCATGACGCCATGTACATCTTCTCACCATTCAGCGGCTCGAAGTAGAAAAGCGATCTTTGACCGAACATACATGTTTAAGAGCACCGCATCGATCCACTACTCTTGTGGGTTCAGGCTCAAAGTTCACCTCTAAATCACAAATGCATGTTGATCTCGCTTTGATTCTTCGGGTGACCATATTCTATATTTTTTCCCATTATTACTTCTTCTTGGCCGCTTACACTCAAGGACTTATGACCACGCTTGTTAAAATTGTAACACACCCCATCAAAAGCCTTGAAGGAATTCCTCGAGAAGCCGAACCTTTTTCTGAAATCAAGCTTCCTTAGGCGCAGTAAAATCATTCTTCTTCTTCCCTTGAGCACTTCTAAGCAAAACCCAAATTCCACAACATTCACCTTAGACTCCCCGCCAGAGGAGTCAGATAAAATACTACCTATCCCAAATTCTCCTATTGCCCCTCTTTCTATTCCTCAAGCGATGGCACTGCAACATGTTCATATCCTTTCGCCATAAGGCTCAAACAGCTTCAAGTCTATCCAAGACGGGTGGCAATTTCTCGACATCGTAAACCTTTGAACATTTTGCCCAAGACCATTCCTTCAACTTTGGAAGCTCGTGGAAGACAACCCCAAGTTCTCGAACCGATCATCCACCGATTTTTCATCCACCATTTTATAGTCCGTAAATTCACAATAATTTCAACCCAAGATTCGAGTCTTATACTAACTCAAGGCCCTAACATCGAAAGTTTTTTTCATAGTAGCGTATGTTTTATATACGCTTATACAAATCATCCGAGAAATAAGTCAACAACAATCATGACTAAATAATCGGAGGTTCCGTGAGTCGATCGGAGCCAAACTCCAAACACCATCATTCAACCGCAGGAGGTTCTCTAACCAAGAACTGCCAGAAGCTCAAGGTCGCGAGATGTGAACATCACTGTTTTCCACTTTTGAAATTCTGGTCCTAAAAACTGGGGGCTTAGGTTCATCATCATTTTTCCGCATCACAGAGCATTGAGGTCGGCGAGGCAATGTAACTAGCAAAAAGTCAGGAACAATTTCCTCGAACCACCACTACCGAGGCAAGAATAAATTGAACAAATCAAGCAACCAGACTTTTGAACATAGGAGGAAGCACACTTCGACAAAGGTCGAATAAATGACAATCAACACCACCATCCAAACCCCACCACCACAACCGAAAATTTCGACCATCACTGCAGATTCACCATACGTATCAACATCGTTTCCAATCAGAAAAGGCGTCATAGTTCGATCGAATACGCTTTAACTGTAGGAACTAATAGAAAAACGAACTATACAACAAAAAACTTTGCAAATAAAACAATACAAAAACTCCATACCTAAATGAAACGATTAAGGTGTTTGAGACAAACAATTACAACTTAAATGAAACCAGATGGAGTCACATTTGCATAACGCTCTTAAACGATTCGACCTCTTTCCTGCCAAGGACGACAGAGGAGTACGCCTCCCGTGATAAAACTACCTCACGACGCTTCACTAGCACTATGAACCGATCGATTTAAAAGCAAAGAGAGATGGAGCTCGATTTTTGTGAACTGTGGTGTTTTCTTTTTGATTTTCTTGGGTACAAGGCTTATGGATTTTCTTCAAAGAATACGTAGGTCGCCGCTACTAAACGCTCAGATAAGTGTACTAAACACCCTTAATGAGCAAATAAAAACGTATGTAATCGCCATTTGATTTGAATGCCAAATCAAATTTCGATTTCAAGTTTGAAATGTGCAAAACCGAATCGACCGAAGAAAAGCTGGCTCTCACGACCCCCCCCTTTCGAACTGCATCTGTCCGCAGCCACGCATCTCGGCTTCACAATTTCCAGCCTATTTACTTCCCCGGATTTTGCACTCCCATCGCGGGCGCACGTGAGGACATTTTTAGTATAAGTAGTCAATCACATTACTAAGGCTACTAGGAGCCTTACTTATAAACTGTCACTCTCCCACACTCTCAAGCAACGCGGTACCGCATCCATTTTTCAAACTTTATGGTTTGATCCCATCTTTGCACAAGCTCATTGACACACAAATGAAAGGCAAATTTTGGATTCACAACGCTCTAATATTCTTTATATCCAACAATCATATACCGTATAAATTCCCTCAGAAAGAATCACTATAGAAATGCATTCATGGAGCCATACTAAAACCAATGATGTTATGAATACACTCGGAAGGTATTGGTCAATCAATGTAGGACCGAGTTCTCAATACACCCAAGCACGTGTAACCAAGTCCACTTGGACCCCGCACATACTGGATTCACATGTAGCCTTAATAACGGGGCTAACTCACGACATGACAAGTTAACGACAATTTAAACGATCAATACCCTTGTGTCAAATGTCCACCAGAAGGAAAATCAAGACCCATGATCTGATCATGAGGATCAAGAATTGCAGCCAGAGTGCCCAAGAAGTGTGACTACTTAATTATATGGTTGTACATTAACTCCCCATTTAGTTGATCAAGGTGGTTTGCTTGTAATGCACGTAAAACTCGTCATGTTTTCGATTTGGTCGATAAATCTATTGCCTCCATAGTAACGGCATCAGCATGCCCGAGTATTTGGTTGCTGGGTGGCTCCCCGAGTGCCTCGATAACCGCAAACGAGGTGAATCTTTCGGAGGTAATGAGCTCAATGCCATGGCATCATGACAGTTTTTCTCAATCAGTCGGATTTCGTGGTCGAGGAAACGCAGGAGGGTATTGCCTTAATTGTATCCATTTCTTTTGAAAAAAGGAGGATTCTAGTCGTGAAGATATCTAATGAACCACACGAATTGAGATCGGGAAATAAGTTGAATGAAGAGTGAAATGTACTTATGTGTGTTAGTACAAGAGAAGCTGCTATTTTTGTCCAAACACAAGGATGAGCAAATGATTTTAATTAGGCTCCATTAATTTAAAAATCATTGGTACGATTTAGAAGTTCTATTTACTTTTCACTAAGAAATGTATCAAGATTTTTGGAAAATAATAAATCAATTATCAAAAATATCAATCCACTTTGGCTCTTTAAAAGATCATCTATAGTTCCAATAATTTCAATTATCAAGTATTCATATTAAATAGGGCAAATGACCAGAACCATCACTCATGTTTACCTCTGTTCCCCGTTCACTCACTCATGAATTTTATGGTCTCATTCACTCACTCGTCATTCATGTTTGGTTTTTTTTACTTGAACTGTTAAATTTTCCGTGAAATGGATCAATCGCTGAAAATCACATGCGCTCGCACGGTTCAAATTCCCATGTTAAATTAGTAACTTCATATATTAAAAAAATTGAAAAAAAAAATCAAAAAATGTTATAATATATTGTTCCCAAAAATCGAAATTAGGTCATCGAAAGTTGGGTTGTAATTCTGAGGGCTTCTTTGACTTCAAGAAAAAATCCTAAATTGAAAATCTCTTCAAAACCTTGGTAGCAATTGTGAACCTGATTTAGTGGCGTGAATGAGTTGGAAAAGTCCGAAGACGCCGGGGCGGCCGCTGGGACGGATTTGTGTTGGCAAGATTGTTGGTGGTCTCAGATCTAAACAAAGTGCATGCGGGGTTTTGTTTGTGCTTTTGTCGGTAGGTCAAGGTTTCATTATTTAATTACCCACTTATGTTTCTTACAATCTATGAGTTGTAAATTATTTGTTTATACAATCTAGGGTTTTGAAATTGAATTAAAAATTTGGGATAAAGTTGCTTTTGATTTTTCTGATGTACTTTTTATATTTTAATCTTGCAGAGCGTCTATATTTAGCATTTTACTATCAAAGTGCATGCTGGCTGCCATTTTAACTAACACCTTTGTGGAAGATGGGGTACTACTTAGACATCGAATCGTTAAATAAAGGATTTGGACTGGTGAAGGCCAGATATTTGGCTTATGGAGGCTATCCCATGTAGCCCGGAGCAGATATACATTTAAGGAGCCAAAGTGGGTATTTGACTCAGGGATCGGCCGCCTCTAATATCCCATGTAGACAGAATTTTAATGATCTTCATGGAGGTGAATCAGCTTTAACGAGGTTTACGTTGATTGTAATCCCAAGCCCTAAATTATTAGATCAGGTTCATTTGGTCACCTTTAAGTTTTGACATTACTGAGGATTTATGCAATATATCACTGTATTGTATTTACGTGATAATTAGTCCTATCCTTTGTCGGTTAAACGAACCTTTGATGTTAGTTTGTCAATAGAAAATGATGAAATGATTTGGTGATAATTCCTCAACAAAGGAGCATACTGAGTTCTTTAGAGAGATCAATAGTACGACTACGAATTATACATAAACTGAGGCTATAAAAAATGTTGTTATATAGACATTGGTTGCACGAGATCGTTAAAGGAGAATAACAATTTGACGGGGAAACGACGACCAAGTTGTTAAACTGTCGAGTCAGAAATAAGACTCACATGCTAGATATGGTAAGAGTTTAAGAAAAGAAAGGTCGACGGTTACGCTGAGAGGACTCATTCATCATCTACTTAATGTTTTAAATGATTAATCGAGAAAGGCATCCAAGGCGATTTAGGCAGAACAGAGCAATCTAGGCTAAATCTTAGATATGTGCATTTTAATGAGAAAGAAATGAAAGATCCAAATTTTTTTCCTGGTTTAGTATTTTCAAGTAAGGAAACGTATTAAACAACCCGTTCGTACGTCAGATAAACCATGCTATCAACAAATGATAAGAAATGCAGCTTAAAGTGGATATCCTTGTAGGTTTATCAGAGTGGATTAAGGACTGCTACTAAAACAGTGATTGGTCGGGCTTAAGAGTGGTTAGGACACATATGGTTGTCCGTACGGGAGAATAAATTATGTAATAGCACTTTATGGCAAAAGTACTATGGAAATGAGGTTACTACCGACACAAGCACCGGCAAGAATTAAGGTATTTTCTTACTATTATGTCTCTTTGTTTAACTATTTTTCGTATTTACTAACTTAATGATTTGCACCTTTGTAGGTCTTGTGGATGAGATGTTCCACATTAAGATAGGCAACAATCAGGCCGTAAAAACAAGAGAGAAGCGCCTTCAAGAAAATTAATGAGACTATGTCATAAATATGTTTGGTCACACTTAACGGTTTCATATATCGATTTTGGATCTACCACCACATCCATTGCTAAAGATCCAATATCAAGAGGTTGTATGTTTGCCTCAAACCATTGGTAGAAGGATTCCATGCCGTTATAGGAAGGTGATAGTCTAGACGGATTACAATAAGTGGATTTTACAAGTCCCAACATCGATGTTAAAGAGTATCGGGATCCCAATAATGGTCAGGCCACCGTACGGGCTATTGGTATGAGACCGTGCAGAAACATGGCATTGGTTCTTGGAAGGCTCTGGACAGACTTAAACATAAAGGCCGCATGAAGTTTCCAGGCTAACGCCTCTATAAACAAAAGGTTAGTCCTATGACTTTGATTTTTACATTTGCATTATTCGAGAAGCGACGGCAAATGTTACATTTTACCATTTGTAGGGTTTAGAGAAGGAGATTGAGATTTTTTTTTTCCTGATGCGGCAAAGCGGAACTGTCCTAAACATATTTACTACAATTTCAAGAAGGAACATAGGGGACAACTATTAAGAGATAAATTTTGGGCAATAGCAAAATCAACCAACAAACAAGAATTGAAGAAGGCCATGAGTAACATGAAAGACAATGCCGACTGGCTTATACCGTCAAGGAGTACGCAGCCCAAAAACACAACAAGTATCATTTTCCTTAAATGTTTATAGTGACGCTTTGTGTAATAATACAAGTGAGTCTTAATTCCTTTATCTGTGAGGCAAAGAGATGCTCAATCATCAATGTTGGAGATGATTAGGACTAAGCTTATGGAAAGAATAAGAGATAGGTACTTAGCAATGTCTAAGAAAGATGGACCACTGTGTGTTAAAATTAAGAAGATTTTAGACTGTAGGATGGCAGAAAGTGTTGGTTTTGTAGCAATGTGGAATGGTAAGTTCGGATTTGAGGTGAAAACTGGGGGTGACCCATACACTGTCGATGTTAAAGAGCCAGAAGTCGCCGGAGCATGGCAATTAAGTGGTATACTACGCTTGCATTCCATTCCATGTCTTATACAATATCAAAATCAGTGATTGCAAGTGTTAATGTTCAAGAGTAGGAAAGAAACATTCCCGCCGTTATTCACATGTACTAAAACCCAATGAATGGTACGTCTCTAAATGGGATAAAGACACGGCATGTCTCGCAACCTCCCCTTAAATCAAACTAGCTGGAAGACCAAAGAAAAGAAGAAAGAGGGATATTACAGAGGTTAAAAAGAAGGGAAAAAAGGAGCATTAACTAGGTGGGTACTGAGATCAGAATGTGCAAGCAGAAATGGGTACAACATCGAAATGCCCAAGCAAAGAGAAAGGAGAGGACAAAGTTGATTTAAGTTTATATATTTTTCAGTTACATTTTAATTTAGAGTAAGTATATGTATTATCTAACTAATTATTGCATATATTTGTAGGCTGGAAAAAGCAAATGGAAATCACCAAGGGTTGTTACAGATGAATGCAGTGTTCAGCCAAATGGAAGGGGCAGGGATTCAATTTAAGAAGTGGTGGCCGCCTACTGCCAGTGTGAGTAAGGAACGCACTGCAGTGGGAAAGCAAATGGAACCGAGGAATGTTGTTTGTCGCCCACGCTCACCAAGAGGGAAGCGGCCACTGCCTGGGCAGGAAGGGCCACCTCACCAAGAGGAGGGGTATCACAAGAATAAGGACAAAGGGGAAGTGCTTCAACAAGAATGTAAGCAACATCAACCAAAAAAAGGTATGAATCCATTCAACCATTTCCATATGAAGGTTATGTAATGAAGTCCGAATCCCATGTTGAGCTCGGCCAAAGGTTGTCCGAATCCGTATGGATCCTCCGTCCTGCCGTGAACAAAGAGTAGCCAAGCGTAAGCTCACAAGAATGAAGCAAGAAAACTTATGGAACAAACGGAACCCCTAGGTGTCTATTATCTTTTGTATGTTTCACAATCAACAATCTTTTCTAATGTAATTCGAGGTAAAAGCAATTTCAAGTTGTCCATTCAATGTGCTAACAACATGTTATAACACTCTTTTGACTATAAATGACTATGATTTGCCATTTCCATTGAACAAATTGTCATTCAAACCACATTGCCATACAAATTGTCATTCAAGGCAACCAAAGTATCATTCAGAACAACAAAATTGTCATTCATTACATTAGATTTTGCAAGCACATTGCCATTGAACACATTTATTCTAACATCATTCTAGTATCATTTGAGCTATCTAATAACAAAATCACTACTACAACACATAACAATACAAATAAGACTTTCACACATTTCTTCAAACACCTCGACCAGATTATTTCTTTTGTCTAACATTTGCTTCAAATCTTTTATTCTCCACAACTAAACAATCTTTATCAGCTCTCAGATTGCATCAACTCGCTTCAACAAGAACCAACTTCTTTCAAACTTCTTTTTCCTTTGCTTTAGTTGACGAATCCAAACCATCCCACTCCATCCACCTGGGCCGACCTCCTACTGACACTACGTAATACGCCACAAATTTAACATAATTTGACATTCATAAACATAAAGAGTAATATACAAACTTAATCCATAGGACATGCCCAAAATACTCGGTCTCGGATTGTCCAAAGTTCTTGATGTCTTCCCTATGCACTTTTCCCACAATACTTCATGCAAAATTGAACCCCTATCGAACGAATTGATCAAATCAAGCTTGATTCGATTTCTTTAGTTTTAACCCTAATCGATTCGGGGGCTTTTACCAATGAATCAATTGATTGGGAACAATATATTATAACATTTTTTATTTTGGTTTCAATTTTTAATATATGAAATTAATTTACCTCAGATTCTAACACGCAGGCACGCGTTGCTCACCGACATCGTCACTTTCACGGAAAGTTAATAAGAAGTAAAAAAAAACAAACATGAATGACAAGTGAGCCGAATGCACCACATAAAATTCATGAGCGGAAATGAAAGGAACAGAGGTAAACATGAGTGACGGTTCTGGTCATTTGCCCTATTAAATATAAAAAACCATCTGCTTAATATATATTACAACGACACGGGTTCATTTTAAAGAATAATCCAACAATATGATTTTCAAACATTATGATCTTTAACTTCGCCGACACTTCGAATTTTTTTGTTTAGATAAGAGAAGACAAAGCGGGCTGGGTCTTGATCACAGGTTGCATATATGAATTAGACCTAAAAGTTTATCCACTTCATAATCGCTACTTTAAATTAGATGTGTTATGCTAATTTAACCAAAAAATTGGACCATGAATAATTTAAAATTAGATCATTTAGGATCCATTTGAAATATGAAAAATTTAGGAGTCATTTGAAATTAGCTCACATTTTAGGTGCCCAAATAAAATTAAGCTTTAATTTGCATGTTACAAATACTACCGTCTTTCAAGGCACACTATCATTGTTATTATAGTAAAGTTAATTTGATTTAATGAACTAGAAGTTCAATTTGAATGTGGTGGTTGAAGGACAACTAGAAGTTAGGTAGTTACTGCAACCTCTTTCTATCGATGGTAATGTATATTTTGCTGAAGATGGAGAATGATAGCAGACCAAGCCCATTAAAAGGATTCGATATCCGAAAATTCATCATTATGAGTAACATTCAATGACCACCCAACATACCCATGGGCTATTGGTACAAAGGCTAATCAAATATTAATAAATTGTTATGACATTGGCAAATTATTTTTGGTCTATTTGATGAAAGAGGTTTATTAACCTATTAATTAATAGGCTTTTTGATAGAAAGGCCCCTGTATTCAACATGGATTGGCAACAAATAATTAATCATGGTTGTATCCATTTGGAGATCTAAGTTAGATTATTAGATTATTCTAAGTATAATGACTATCTCGATCACATTATTTATGAGATGTTCTGTTTTTGCCATGTACTACCATGGCTCGTGTTTCAAGCTTTCTAACTTAGTTTCATAGATGGAATGTGTGCGATGATAGATTCATAGATTAAGATATTAAATATTATCGAGTATATTGTGAAGGCATGCAATAACTGTTAAAGAAACTCCTATTTGTGAAGCAACAGTATTGCACGATTTGTTTAAGAGACGCCAGGCCAGCGTAATCCCAGATTAAATAGAAATAAAAGATTAGAAAGACACTCTGTATCACCAAATGATAAATGCTTGACACCTAACATAACAAACTACAGTTAAGACACGACGTGAATACTCGACACCGACACGATAAGGCCGACAAAGATATACAATAATCGGGAAGTAAACACCACAAGACGGGTAACTCAGCTTCAAAGGTAATATGCACCTACGCCTCGGGGACAACTCGCCGAATGAAGGATTCAACCATGATAATAGAATTTTATCTCCCTCGGTCGCTCTTATTCTACTCCTATCAAGATGTATAAGTCCGTGCCCCGATTTTGCTATTCCTATCTCAACAAATACACTACTAATCCCTAGTACGTGTTTCTTACGAATTTATCACTAAAAGTAAGACTGTCAGAATCTCAAGTGTCAACAATGCTTGTACAATACTAAAGGAGTTTACAATAAAAGATAAAATCTTTTATGCTCTTTTCCTCACAAAATAATGCAGAACTCTCTATTAATTTCAATTCAGTCTAGGTCTGTAAGTGAGACCTTTATATAATGTAAGCACAAACAAGTTTATGTAATAACTTCCATAAACAAAACCTTCCATAATTGCTTTGGTACTTTTCTTGTCCCATAACCAACCAAATTTGCATTGTTATGCTTGGGGTACACTCCAAAACATTACCATATTGTAGGATCTAAAAATATTCTTCCAATTATTACCAAATCAAAGAAAAATCTCGAAAATATTCAAGATAATATTCGACAAGAAGCCGAATCAAGGTAAACTAACCCGTTTTTGACACTTGTTCCAACACTTCGTCATCAAGCTCACGCTTTTGCCTATCAACAAAATGCTTAGCCAATAAACACACTAACAAACTCTTTCGCTAATATTTTGTAGGCAAATACATACTCCCTCAATCACATCTCTCCCCTTTTGCCTCAAAAACAATCCATCAGACAGAAATGATGAATTTTTAATTCATTAGCATCACGAGCTAACACTAGTAGAACCTCCGGCCTGACTATTGGCTCATCACATGTCAAGTTCATCATGAACATGTACATCCGGGACAGAGACAACATTGGATTCAAATTTCTTTTATTTAAGATCCCGCTTGATCCTCAACACTTTATGCTTAGCAACATAAGAATTGCCTCGATAATCGTTCTTGATCTTTCATCGCTGGTGTACAATTTAATTTGTACTTGATCCTCCATTCCTTACGATGAGCAATCTCGCACTTTAATACGGGAATACATTTAGAATCGGAACCACGCTGATGAATCGACCATGTCGATGAATGCCTTACCGTAGAGCTTATAAGCAGCATGGCTCCATGTGACCCTTCATTCCACAACGACGACAAACCCATTGTTTCTTCGCTTTTGCTCTTGAGTTGTGCTTTAAATACTGACCGACCACTGCTAGACTAACCGGCCATTAACACTTGGCTTGACAAATTGGGATTCAAGTATGGCATTGAATAAACTTTGATCTTTAACACCTTTCTCTGAACATATCCTACACCAGATGGTCATTTCGAGATCGACCTGCAGAAAGAATTTCGCCTAGCTCGAAAGTCCTGTAATTCAACATACTGACGTATTTTCTCATGAATTCTAATCTGGATAATTTCTCAACATTCTCCTTAATTCGTGAGTTGGCATTTAACATATTATTGTTTTCTCATCAATAAGAATTCTATTTTCTTCTTTCACCTTCGATCACCTTCCAACTTGGTACAATAGTCAAAACAATTGTTTGAACTCGGCCCACAACTTCTTCATAAGACATCTCTTCCTCATCACTATCCTCACCTCCATCAGTTATACATGGAGTTTCATCAGCTTTGGACGTGAATGCAACAAGCTTCGCACTGTCGTTCTTGTGTTTCTTGTTCTTTTCAAGACTCAAGGTGGCATTACACTTCTTTTCTAGAAGATTTGAATGGTCAATATGAACATCACCATAACCTTCACATTCTTGATATTGGATCTCAGTAGATTGTTGATCCAATCCATTTTCAACATTTGTGTCTCGTCGGTACCAACTGTAGATAAATCACATTGACTTCGGTTTCGATACAAATAAAAGTTGACGCAACTTGATCATCAAGAGACATTTCAAATGTAATAAGATAAATCTCAACACTTCATCAACCCTCATGATCGAGTAGATGTCATTCACTTTCTATGGCAAACTACTTTGGAGTCAATCTCTGGGAAGAGTATCTAAGTATCTTCGACAATCTTTCTTCAGACATCTTCAAGATCATAGAATTCATTGATATATCCTTAAGCCCGATAATAAATTCAATGATGGTCTCTATCTTCATTCATTCTCGATTCTCAAATTTGGTGTCAGAAGTTGGAGGCTTACATATACGAACTCGAGTTCCTTCAAATACACACGCAAGCTGCTTCCTAAGCTTTTGGCACCGGCACACGCTCGGATAAGTATATCAACATTTATGTTTACACAACCACGACAGACAAGAGCCTTACAATTTTCCATCGAGGCTTCACGCCTTTATCGGCCCATTCCATCTCAGTTTCTCAATCAAGTGCCGTTAGGAAGTCCGTCAAGTGAGGAGTCCAAATAGATAAAACAGATTTCCATGTTTTGATATTCATGGATCTCTGCGGCAACCATTCTCGCCATTCGACCCATCAAGTTGTGGGGACGACTTTTTGTACTTCCTTCCATCTCACACACAAATTACAATGATCTTACTCAGATAATGAAGTGCCCGGCCTCGATACCACTTGTAAGTGTAATCCGCTGTGAAATAGGAAGTAAAAGATTCTGGTTGAACACACCTGCTAGACCACCAACATAAATGTTGACACGAATGTATCGTAAACTGCTGCTAAGACACGACGTCAAGAATACTCGACACCGATTAATGCATAAGGCCGACGTAGATATACAATACTTAAAGCAAAAACAAAGACAAGATGATAACTCCGCTCAAAGGCAACATGCATCACGCCCTGGGGAAAACTCTAATGAAGGATTCAACTATGATAATGAGAATTACAAATAAGGTCATGTCTCCCTCGAACGCCCTTATTCTACTCCTATCAAGATGTATAAGTCCAGGCTCCCCTGACTTTGCTACACCTATCCTCCACAACACACTACTATCCCTAGTATGTGTTTCTTACGTAATTTATCACTAAAAGTAAGATTGTCGTAACCAAGTGTCAACAACAGTTGTACAATACTAAAGGAGTTTATAGAATACTCCGTACATTCAGCCTACAATAAAAGATAAAATCTTTTATGCTCTTTTCCTCACAAAATAATGCAGAACTCTCTATTATTTTCGGTTCACTAAGGCCAGAAGTTGAGACTCCTTTATATAATGTAGGCACAAACAAGTTTATGGTAATAACTTCATAAACAAAACCTTTCCATAATTGATTCGACATACTTTACTTGTCCCATAACCAACCAAATCAAGACTTTATGCTCGGGGTACACTCCAAGACATTATCATATTGTAGTACTAAAATATCTCTTCCAATTTGTTACCAAATTAAGCAAAATTCTCGAAAATATCTGCGACAATATCTACAGCAAATAACTTGCAAACCAACTGGTTTTTGACACTTGTTCCAATACTGCCATCGTCACGCTTTGCCTATCAATAAAATTATCAGGCAATAAAACACTAACAAGGTGGATACTATTTCACTTCTAATTGAAGAAGATTTGCTATAGTAATTAAGCTTTCTTTTATGCCTTATGTCCCAGCATTAGTTAGATTGGTTTAAGTCCTAATTTTGGATCTAAGTCGCTTTTTCTCTCTCGCCCGCCTTGCATATTTCAAGTCTGTTGGTTACATGTGATGGATGGAAATAGGGAAGAGGCTATCGTGGTGAAAGTTTTGGCCTAAAATATCGTCGGAGAAGAAAGATTTTTTAAGTGCTCTTGGACTTGCTGTGAAGGCTCAGCAGCTCTATCCTGGTCTTGAGAACATTTCTACCATCATTATGGTTTGTGAAGTGATTTGTTCAGGAAATAAAAAGGTCAATGACAATGAAAATGATTGGTATGCTATCCTCAAAGTTGAGGCTACAGCTGATGAGGCAACAATCAAGAAACAGTACCGCAAGTTTGCACTTCATCTTCATCCTGACAAAAACAAATTCACTGGTGCGTCAGATGCTTTCAACCTCATTTTTCAAAGAAATGTGCTTGATCGTGAATACGCGACATAATATGATTTAAGACCCAAGCAAGAAGATCTAAGGTTGAGTTGTCAGACAGCGTGATTTTCTGCCGGCGAGATGGATGAGACCCCATCGGCATCTGTGGTCTCGGCTTTGCGGCCCTCGGCGCACAACGAGGCCGGGTTCAGATGGAGCCCATCGAGACCCCGAAGTCCCGACCGGGTCCGATGCAAACGGAGGCCACACCGTGTATAGTCGTTGAGAGGCCATCGAGACTCCGGCCATCGAGACCGGCCTCACGAGGTCTCGGCGAAAGTGTTCAGCCAATAAATGACAGTCACATTTATTCATTATCCAAAAATTATTCCAATTTCTCTAAATTCTTTTGTTCCAAATTCAATAGAGTTGTTCTCTACTTGATTAGTATCATTTGTATATCATTATAAGCTAAATCTAGTGTGTAGATTTGTCATTGAGAATACTGAATTATAAAGTATTACTCAATGGAGAAGCTTTAGATTTGATGTGACTTTGTAAATAATCATTGAGAGTTCTTTTTTCTAGTTGATTGCAGTTGAAGAATGTGATCGCACTCTCATGGGGAACTCAGATAAAGATTCCGTGTTATTTACTTTCTCAGATTTTTTTCATTATCGTCTGCTCGCATTACATAGAGATATTAGACTCGTGAGTTTGGGTGCTGTATATATCTCATAGATATATCGTTTCAAGGACGATCCCAACAATCGTATCGAGCTGCTGAAAGCTTCGAAGTCCGATATATTTATCTCAAATTCAAATTTACAAAATACGGGCGCAGACGAAGATACGTCAGAGATAAATTACGGGTTGATTTCGCCTATCGAAAGCATTTAACATGAGGATTATTTGTACGGGTTAGCTTCACAGCCTTTTGTGCTTAAGCCCGCAAATATGGAGACAAGACTGAACGAGCTGATAGACAAAGTTTCGTATAAGGACCGCTTGTCTAGGAAACGTTGTTGCCAATGTAGCGGGCGAGAATTACTACAAAGGCTTGATGATAACTTTGTCGGGTTATATGAGGAAACCATCCGCCAACAATAAGGTACGTCATTTAAGCAATCGCTTTACTGGTGATGTCAATGAATACTCCAATCATAGACACCTTAATGATTTTAATAGTTCGATAAATCGCTGTTCACCGTTGAGGTTAATTTCGAGGATGAATTACAAGCATTGATACTATTGGCATTTTTGCGATAGTTGGAGCCAATGAGGGTCACGCAGTAATTCACCGAAATTTAAGCCGCAGCTCTATGCGTGTCGAAGAGCGGCTGCCTGGTCTCAAGAAGTTCGGTGGAGTTGAGAAAGGCTCGATTGAATGTAGATGCAGGTAGGAACGGCGACAAAGGAAACTACAAGAATAAATGGAGGTCAAAGTCAAGAGGAAAGAGTAAGTCTAAGTTCTGGGAGGACGCATTGAAAGCGCCGACGCTGCAAGACGTCACATGTCATGCAACGCAAGGTATCCGTAGTCGTGAGGGCAACAAGAGCTATGTGAATGTTGTTGATGACTATGATGTTTCTACTTGCTCGTTGGATCGCCGAGCAAATTCCTCGATTTTGATTCAGAGTATCGCTTGCTTCACACCCACCGTGATAATGTCAATTATATGGCCGGAGATTACGGGTCGGGCCATCTGCTAACGGTGAGCCGCTAAAGATCAAGGTAAGGGAGATGTGAACTTGAAGTTCGTTTAATGGTTCTACCCGAGATCGACTAAAGCGGTGCATGCATCTAAGTTGGTGAAGAGCTTCGATCTCCTGGAAGTCGTACCGGACGAGGATGGATACGTAACTACACGGCGGGTGCACCGGAAGGAAGCTCGAGGTGCAATGACTGTGAGTCGAGGTTCAAGATAGGTACGTTTGTACTCATCGGGAGTTCTCAAATGACTATAGTCGCTATTGATAGCTTCCGAGAAGACGATGTCAGGCACAACCGACGGGCTACATGAATGGTATGAAACTCGCTTGTTTCAAATAATGATACCCGAGCTCAAATCGCTGATCATCATATCGAGAGCCGCTCGGGAAGCAAGAAGTCGGGCTGGCAAATCAAGGCCAGCCTAAATCCGAGAGGCTTCGAAGTTAGTCTACACAGATGCTTGGGGACCGGCGCCGCCGTTCTCAAGGAGGTTCATCAGATTATGTAAACTTAATATGATGCGACGAGAAAAGTTTGGGTTTATTTCCCCGAAAAATAACCAAGTTTACGAAGTCTTCAAGAAACGGAGAGTTATGGTTGAGAATGCAGACGGCCGAGAGTGAAGCGCTTTGAGATCCGGCTAATTCGGGTGAACATACATGGATTTCAAAAGACATTGCGGCCGAGAATGGAATTAGGGATGCGTAAGACTATTCCGAACACCTACCGTAACGGAATACCGGTAGGGATTTAATAGACGCCGACGAACGCTGCTGTAAGCATGAGGTTACACCGTGGTTTACCTCAAACGCTCGGGGCAATTAATCAATACCGCCGCCTTTCGATAAACGTAGGACCTTCACCCCTCCTCGAATTTCTGCACTCAAGAGTGTTTTGTGCTCCTAAGCATGTAAATTATTCTTTTCCCCGAAAGATTGGTTGTTTAGCGATGTTCATAAGCTGATGCAAATGCTAGAAATAAGCTTGAAGCTAAATCTAACATTTGCTATTTTATCGTTACTACAACAGATGGGATACAAGTTCTATGATTTGAAGAACCTTAAGATCATTCAAGCAAGAATGTAGTCTTCAATGAACAAAGTTGTTATACGTAGACGCATGTAAAGCTGCTAGAGGAGAAGTTGGAAGCGAGGTTACAACCGAAATGAGGAAGTCAACGCTATGAGAAGGCGCATGACTGTTCCTTCCTAAATGGCATGTCTTTGATCATGCCCTCAAGCCCTCAAGATCAACCCAAGATCCTTTTGCTGATATGCCACCTTTGTAAAGAGACGTCGGGTTCGATGGGAGGGGAGACGATGCAGTCCTGATGATAACACTGTTAGATCAACAGGAAGAGATCGCTCCCGAGGCTGATCAGCATGCAGAGACACCTAGTCTCGTGGCTAGCATCCTGTCAAAAACCAACTCGTGAGGCATATTCTCCCTCTACTAACTTCTCTGTCAAGAATCGGACAGGCGAGCCCGTTAGTTATGTCAAGATGTCGACTGCCGGGAGTTAGCGGCCGGAAGAGGAGATGGAGTCATTGTCGACAAACATGACGGGGAGCTGCAAGGCCGCCTGCAGCTCCAAAGAAGAATATCAAGGTAATAAACGGGTCTACCTAATCAAGGAGGAACAGATGGTAAAACGCTACAAGCTCGCTTAGTTGCTTCAGCGATTCCAACAGAGGGAAGCGAATCGACTACAATCAAATATTCTCACCCGTAGTCAAGCTTCGTGACAATCGTAATCGTCGATCGCAAATGGTAGATGATCTCGCACCTTCATCGATGGATGTAAAAACCGCGCTTCTCGCACGCGATCTGGCGAAAGAGTTATTCATGAAGCAACCTCAAGGGCCTGGAGGTCAGAGTGGTTAAGACGGTCTGCAAAACTTCGCAAAAGATCTTGTACGGCTTGAACAAGCCCGAGGCAATGGGAATATTACCTGATAACTTTATCAAAAGCGTCAAGTTTGTAAGTCATGGCATCGACTCACCGCCGTTAGTAAGGAAGTTTCAAAAGATTATGTTATCTTTACTTCTTTATGTCAATTTATATGTCGACAAGGGGAGCCGATTGTATGCGAACATGTTGAAGAAAAGAGTTGTCGGACGGCGATGAAAGACCTAAAGCGAAAGCGGCTAAATTCTGGGACGAATAATCGTAGATCGATTCTCCGAGATCGACACAAGAAGAATAATTGCCATGTAATCGTCGATTCAATACGCTGATGCAAAGCCCTGTAAGTACCCCACGCTCATTTTCAATTATCACCCAACAATCACCCGAGACTCAAGATGATGGTAGTATATGGATATGTGCCCATGCTTCAAGTAGTGTAGTCATACGATGCCATAAGGTGATTTAGACTGAGTATTGCACATGTGGGAGTTGTCAGAGATATATGTCTAACCCAGGAAAGAACATCGAAGTTTCTGAAGTGGATTTGAGATACCCGAATAGAAAATAAAAATCCTTACGCTTCCGTAAATCTAGTACCTGGTTAAGGATATGTGGACGCTGAGCAACGGCGGTACGTTTGATAGTAGAAAGTCTACTAATGGCATGTGACTACTGCCGCAAGATCGCTATTACCTGAGATCAAGTTGCAACCAATAGTAGCACCGCCTAGTTGCGAGGCGTAATATGTCACATGGCGAAGCCGTGAAAGATGATCCGCTGCGTACTTTCTTGAAAGAACTCAATCTTGAGTACGGATGTAACACCTTTGTATCATGATAATGAAGGCGATTTATCCGCTAAAATCCCGTGTTTCATGCGAGGACAAAGCATATAGGACTGAGGTTCCATTTCATAATGCTCTCGTATCGAGAACGGGGTCCCGGTTGACAAGATTCTGGGAGATCGAAATCTGGCTGATATGTTTACAAAGGTTGTAAACAAGGAGAAGCTGGAGTTGTGTTCGACTTCAGTTAACCTTTCTGAGCGAGTAGCCCAAAGGTGCCGTTAAATCGAGGTCTGAAGATCGTGATTTGAAAAAGGCTTCAAGTGGGAGATTGCCGAGGATTGGGCGATTGCCGGGCGAGATGCAGATTGTACTCCCCATCGGTGGCCAGGTCTCGGCGCACAAACAGGCCGGCTCAGATGAGCCCATCGAGACTTCGAGGTCCCGGCGGGGGTCTCACGCACAAATGGAGTTAAGCACTGCGGTATATACTGTTTTTCGAGGCGACCCGCCATTTAGACCGGTCTCACGAGGTCTCATGAAAGTGTTCATGGTAATAATGCGACAGGCCACATTTATTTATTATCCAAAATTATTCCAATTTCTCTAAATTTTTGTTCCAAATTCAATGTAGCTGTTTCTACTCGATTTGTATCATCTCAGATATCATTTTAAGCTAAATCTAGTGTAGATTTGTCATCGGTAATACTAAATTATAAAGTATTACCTGAATTGGAGAAGCTTAGATTTGATGTAGACTTTGTAACAATCATTGAGAGTTCTTTTCTAGTTGATTTCTCAAGTAGCAGCACAGATCGCACTCTCTCGAGGGAACTCAGATAAAGATCTCTAAAGGTTATTTACTTTCTGCATTTTTTCATTATTGTCTGCTCAGATTACATGTAGATATTAGACTTTAGTTCGGGTGTTGATATATCTGCTAGATATATCGCTCGCGATCGATCCCAATGTATGAGAGTGAATCACCAAGCATACGCACAATCACATGTCAAAAGACAGCCACCATATCAGAATAGTGGCATCAACAAATTCGCTTCACAAAATAATAAGCAACAGCAGCAGCAAAATAATCAATTTGCAAATGACGGATCAACTTTCTGGACAAAATGCCCCCATTGTTTAACTTTGTTCATGTATTACAAGAAGATCCTTGGGAACAACGTTGCCTGTCGAAATTGCAATATGAATTTCACTGCTCTGGAGAATAAATCTTTCTCTACATCATCAGCGAGCTCAACCAAGCCAAGTTCCATGAAGAAAGAAGAGGCAGGTATTGATCTTCCTAAACAGGCCTCACAAAGTGGCCTTAAGTATTCCTATTCAAAGGTAGAACTCAAGAAGGATGTTTCTGATAAAAAAAATTCAGAACCTCGGAATGGAATCACAAGTGTTGCCACTGACACCTCCAAGAGTAAAAGAGAATATTCAAATGTGGAATCCACGTTGAATCACCCACCAGACATTGGTAACTCAGGGAGAAGGATTCTTAACAAGAGGAAGGATCGCTTCCTGAGACTGTCACCTAAAATGGAATTTCAGAAAGATAGTGATGAGAAACGTTCAGGAGTTGAGCATGGAGTCAACCCTACGTCTGGTTTAGTCTTTGAACCTAAAGATGGGAATTCCAATGTGGAATCCACAATCAAGAATCAATTCATTTAAGCGAGTCGAATAACATAATCAACAAGAAGAGGAAGACGGAGAAACGTGACTCAAATTATGAAGATAAACAAATTTCTGGCAATGGTGATCTTGTAATTCAGAAGAAGTGTGATTCCATTAATGTGGAGACTGTTAAGAATAACAAAGCTGGTCTTTGGATGAATACTGAAGAGAATCAGTTAATGATTAAGGGGAGGGAAAGGTCTTCAGCTAAAGAGATTGCACAACATGTTAGGATTTAAGACCCCTAAATCCCTTCCTAGCTTCAAGAATCAATAAAACGACGTAAATTTAAGCGTCGAAATAAATGTATTACAAGAATTTTATACGTGCTCCCTCAACGCGAAAGCGTGACGCCCCTGGCTGGCCAGAATTCCACTAATAAACCAGAGATCGCCATGCTCTACCACTAACAGTAATCTATGTTGAGTATTTTCATATAATTTGGGGTAAATTCAACTACAAAGTTCTTATCGCTAACAAAAGTATAAACTCTTAAGCTTCTTCAAGAACAAAAAACTATGCTTCAATAATATTAAAACTCCAATATTATTCTAGATGCACTTTTCATTCTATGTATTTGTGTGATAAATAAAACTCATGTAAACATCCTATATTTATAGGCCAACAAATCTAGGTACATATGCCTTTCTTGGGCTCCAAGTCTTCAAACCGCATAAAAACCTCGCTGATTCTTGCTATCAGACCCCATCGAGACCTGGGGGTCTCGAATGCCTCTATACAGTCCGGGGTATCTGGTGCCATCGAGACACTGGCCCCATACCGATAAAAAGATGTCTTCACATGCAACAATCTCCCACTTGAAGACATTTTCGGATCACCGTCTTCAAACACCATCTGCAGCAGCCTTCCCGAGTTCATCATCCACGAACTCCCACCGGTTCGATCTCAACTCTTCAATATCTTTTCGAATCCCAAAACATCCCCGAACGATACTAAATTTGACTACCAAAGAGAATCTAGAATAGCCATTACTTCTACTCCCGCTGACTTTTCCCATTCGCATTAACAATCACTACGCTTCCGCCTTTGCCTCTTTGATCTTCAGATCTTCAACCTGTGCACCTCGAAACCTCCAAGTTTCATTGGTCATCAATGAATTTCTCTCTCTCTACCTCCCATTCCACCTCGACGACTTCCCTGACGACCCATCGACCCCCCATGCTCTGACTGTAACATCTTTCAAATCAGCTTAGCAAAGAATCGTGAGGTCAATACTCTCCTCACCGCGACTTTTGAAACACGGTCGCTAACTCAGATGAGATTCATGCAAATACGTAACCGGTTGCATCCTTCCCGTAGTTCTTAACTCATCACCAAACGGCGGCAGCATTCCCTGGCTGGCCAGTATCTTTCTAACCTTCAATGCATTCATTTGCACAGCCTCCGAATCTCCGAGAACCTCTGAAGACATCCAAAACAGAATTTCTACTTAACCTACAATCCTTTCTATCTTCTCAGAGAAACTCCCATGTCTAATCTCACCCGCTTCTCTACACCTAGATCCTCTTCAACCTCTTTCCCTGGTAACTGTCACCAAGCATGTAGCACTGACTTCTACCCTTTATATACCATCGCTCTCCCCGAACCTTCCAGCTACTCATCTTCGAAGTAGTTCAATAACCATCACCATCCAAATTCGACTCACCTAAATTAAACTTTTCCCTAATTTCTCGAACATACCTTACCTTTGTCATTTTAAAGAATCATTCGACAACTCGCATTCACATTCCCATACCTATTATATCCAACTGCTTCACTTATCAGCATGAATACCCCATAATTCCTTAAACATAATTCACCATTACATCTCTCTGGGCTATGCGAGGTACGAAAAGAAGCTCTGCATCTACTATCTGTGAATCAACTAAGCATTCACGTGATAAAACCAAAGCTCGTATCAATCGCTTCAACACAAATACGAGCATCACCGTTAGCTTTGCAAGTTCTCTTCATGGGACCCGCTCACACAACCCCAAAGACATAAGATCGTAATTACTTCTACCTCTACTCTCATTCCCACTATTTCCAAAACCTCTGCTCTCCCGCTTCTTCCTCTTCCTACACTCAATGCACAACTCCTTAGCACCTTCAAGCATTTAAGCTTACGCATTCTCCTCTACGTGATACTTACAACCACCTTAAATTCAACCTTGTTAGTACCATGCATCATTACTAATCACCATCGGCTCCCAATCCGTAACGGCTCAACAAAATCGTGCCCTCATGATTCATCATCAACATACACATCACGACACTAATAAATCATTAACTCGCTACGGTTGTACTTTCTCGACATCTTATGTGAAACAATTTTTTCTACGAGAAGTACCTTTATTATTTGCGTAAGGTTTCTACATGTATCGCATAATGGTTTCATCACTTTGGGCGGTGGTCTCTTTAGCAACGCGTATAACTACGCTCGACAAACAAAGGTCCGATCACACCCAAGACTCCGCCTCCGTCTAATTCCATCCATTCATCCTCATCCATCTTCTTCTCAGCTTCTCCCCCCTAATGGTTTGTTCACTTCTTCCGCATTGCATAATCCTCCATACACATCTTCCAACGCGAAAATCGATTCATCGAATTTCTACGCACATACCCCTTCGCCTTACGATTCTTAAACTCAAAAATCAAGCTACGACCAAGCTCGATACTCAATCGTTAGGATTTAAGAACCCTAAATCCTTCCGAGTTTCACAATCAATAAAAACGATGTAAATTTAAGTGCGGAAATAAATGCACAAGAATTTTATACGTGTTCCCTCAACGCTGAAGGTACGCCCTGCCGCTGCATCCACTAATAAAAACCAGAGATCGCTACAAGCCTCTACTACTTCAGCTATAATCTATGCCGAGTATTTTTCTGCACCTAAAATTTCAACCACAAAGCCTATCAAGAACAAAGATAAACTCTCAAGCCTCTTCAAGAACAAAAAATCATGCTCTTCAATAATATTAAAACCTAATATTATTCTAGGATGAATTTTCTCTATTCTACGATTGACAAATAAACCTATGTAAAACATCTCATATTTATAGGCTAACAAAATCTAGTAAAGACTATGTACTTTCGGGGCTCCAGATTCAAACCGCATAAAATCAGCTTTTTCGACTTGCCATCGCACTGGGCCCGAACGCCTATACAAATCCGCATTCTGCCATCGAGACCCCATCGAGACCTCGGGGTCTCGATGGTCTCTCGATAAAAGATGTCTTCACATGCAACACAACATGGCGAGAAGGATGTTGAAAAAGAATTTCACACATATCTTGATTCTGAATTCAGCAATTTTGACAACCTTAGAGCCAAATCTATCTTAAAAAATGGGCAAATATGGGCTGTTCATGATTCATTGGATGCCATGCCAAGGTTCTATCCTATTATCACGAAAGTCTCTTCTCCTGATTTTATTGTGGAGTTAACATATTATCAGACAGGCCAAATTTGGGCTATCTATCGCAATGGTTCATCTGCACCTTAATATTACAGCATGATAAAAAATATTGATCCCTTCCCTGCATTCAGGCTTCATGTGACATGGCTCCATGCCTGCTCTCCACCAGGACAGATTAGTCCGGTTAGCAAAGGAAGTGCAACTGGACGACCTGCACAATACGAAAACACCGATCTCTTTTCAAATCAAGAAAAGGCAGAAGTCACAGAACCTTGAGAAAGGAATGCTGTCTATGCCATCAAGATTTGGGCCATGTACCGAGATTGCAGGCATGGGTTGAACGACTATACATGTGAGATTGTGGAGGTCAAAGAGGGAAATGATACTTTCCTTACAGTCTCAATTTTAGAGCAAGTTCAAAATTTCAAATCTTTTCTCGGGCCTTCACAAAACTGAGCTCTTTAGATTCCTGCTTATCAGCTAACAGAAGAAGAAGGCGGTTTTTGGGAGTTAGACGCTGCGGCACTTGAGAATTACCTTTTACATCCATCCTGCTATTGTAACAATGTGTGTTAGCATTTCATATCTGAAATGTTCAGTGAGATTTGTGATATATTTATATGCGAATGCTGATAATCTGATTGAAACTATTATATGTCATTGTCCTTGATTGATTAAACGTTTTATATAACTGTTCTTGATCATATAATATAATAAACCATTTACAAGGTATACAACATTGTTGTAGTAAGATTGTCCTTGTTACATCAGTCTTTTTTTTGGTAAGTTCATCAGTCTTGTTCTTGCTTAGATCGCCTATGATATATATGGATACTTTTTTATTATTATCAACAGTAGCTCCATACAAGAGGCCTTTGGGGATTGAATAACCTGTAAGTATTTTCTGTGTCTAAATACCTATTGATATCTATGGAATATACACAATTATGTGTTAGTTGATTATAATGTAATTATTCATGATATAAATAATTCATGATGTACAATTAAATACACTAAAGTAAGAGATTTTAAAAGAGGTAGATGATCAATTCCAATAAAAGTCGGTTCTTGACAAATTAAGTGGTACAAGATTTATGTCCTTAATTAACCTGAATTCAATAAGTTGAAGTGCCAAATGAATTAATCCTAAAAATAGTATGTAAGCTGTTTGAATTTATTCATTGACGAGAAGCATGTAAGCTGTTTGAATTTATGCGCCACAGAAACTATATATACATCATATTGCATAAATGGACTATGTGTGTTGACGTTTGTTACCCATGTTTTGAAACTTGGACTATATTATTTTATGATTATGGAGAAGTTATATAATTTGTGTTTGTGTCAGAACTCAGACGAGTCGAGACTACACTTCTTGTGACACTGTCTCTTACATTATGTTTAGATTATGACACATGTTTTATATTTAATTTTTAAATTAACTGTAATTACAAAGACAACACATGTCACAATCTTAAGGAGTGTAACTCGGAGTGTTACATACAAAGTGTAACAAACGATTTATTTATGTGTTAGACACTTAGACCTGATTGGATTGTTGAAACGAGTAGAAATAATGTCGTAATTTTTAGTACAGGTATTGAGAAGCATAGTAGTAAGAGAATGAAGTTTTTGGGTTGGTACCTGAAGATTGCGATAGGCTCAGCTATAGTCGGTGGCTCTATGGAAATGTTCATGATCAAAACTGGATTCTGTGTGAGGACCCTCCTTCTCACTGCCGTTCACTATTCTTTATTATGTTCTCTTCGTAATATTCTTTGATTTAGCTTGTTTACTGAATTTTGTCCAAGTTACAAAAATATATCTTAGCTATAACGTCACTTGCCAGGTCTCCTATCCCAAACAACAAAAATAGAAAGCTATTCTCTAATGCTGCAGTAAGGGATAATTAGTGCGCTAGTGGTTCAAATCGTTTTAAGTTGTCCTTTTCTGTTATAGTTCATAATCTGGATAAAGCAACTATATCGAGTAAAGATTCTTATCAGAATTTTAGATGTAACTTTTTATTTAATGTAAATTATTATATTGGTAATGCCTCAAATATTTGACTTTGCTCCCTCTTGGTTGGCTTGCATACTCTGAAAAATGATTAATTTTGTTTAGATTCTCATGCATGAGTTGCTGTTTGAATTGGACAGATGATAAGGTTACTGTTTTAGAGGCAGAAAAGAGAGGATGGGAGAACTCTCCTAAAGCTCAAGCTATGAGAGAAGCTCTCAATCCCTAGAATAAGCACAAAGCTGAAACAAGAGAAAGTCCTTGACCCTCATTAAGGTATACTTCTGGTCGTGACATGTATATGAGTTAAATTTGCAATCGTGTTATTTTGGTCATGTTTGCACATGAGTAATTTTCGCAAAAAACCAGATTTTGGTTTGTCAAAAACTGTACTGTTTTCACTGTAACGGCCATAACTTCCGCATCGCTTATCTGTTTTGAGATTTCTTTATATATCTGTGAAGCTTTGCTGTGACCTAAAGTCTGCTCTGAGTTTGAGATATGAGTCCTTGAAGTTTCGACTGGCGCTCTCTGACTACAATACTTTAGAATTGCTTCTCCTAGCTCGTAATCAACTGATCAAGTGATTCAAATTTTCACATGTTCGTCTCTAAGTCTAGTTTGTGCTCATTTTTTTCTGGAATTTTCTGGATGCTTAAGCCTCTTTTGCTAATGAACGACTGCATGTGGATTTGGCCCGTTGTTTGTTTTTTCTTTTCTTTCTTTTGATTTGACTTCTACACCTACGTGCCCTTGCATTTACGTAGGCGTAGGTTGGAACTTGCATGGCACAGACTTTATGAACGCTCTTCCCTCTTCCCCGCCGCTAATTGCTTTATTTCTTTTTGTTTTGTGAGCGAGCTTGCATCTAAGATGTCGGCACGTGCTCTTATCATCATTTGTTGACGCGCTCGCTTGCCTTTGGTCATAGCGTTCATGCAGGGTAGTATGCATATCCCTATATCCCGCTATTTTGGCCTCGGGAAGTAACCATGCGAGTTTTAAGTGGTATTTGAGTGAGTAAGAGAACGTTTCTTGCCTCTCGACCACTTGCTCTTGGAATTGCTCTATTTTACTCTTTTTCGCCCCTCGCCTCTGTGACTCCTTTGTTTGAGTGGACGCAAGCAAGAGAACGCTCTCTACTAAGCTTCCAACCTTCTTTCTTTGGTGTTTGCTTGACTTCAACTATTTCTTGATTTGATTCCGATAGTGCGCGAAAGTAACTCATGAGTCGGGGATGGTCGCCATCTCCCACTTCATATCAGACCGTGACGCTGTGCTTCCTCATGAAGCAGGGATAAGTCATTCCTTTAGACTACGAGTCTTTAGAATTTGTGCTTATCTTTCTTTGAAGTGTGGGATGCATCACCTTGCACTGCACTCCTTATGGCTTGATTTATCTTGATTTGCTCGTGCTCATCACCCTTTTGGTTATCTTTGAGACTATCCCGGGTATTGCTTTCTCCACTCTGCATATGGTGGTTCCTGAGGAAGATAAAGTCACGACACTTGTGGTTTACACTTCGTTGTATAAGTGGTCATGGTATTGCCGCTCCACTTTCTACTTCGCATCCGAAAAGCAGGTCGTGAGTTGGTCTCTTTGCCCTCAGAGAATGTCATCTATCTGTTGATCTACGGATCTTCAGACTCTACGTTTTGAAGATAACAAATTACCTCCTTGTTACGAATAATCTTTTGACATGTTTAGTAGTACAACCGAAGTATATCCCGAGGCCTATTGGTTGTCAAAGGATCGAGACCGTGCTTGAAGAGTTGAAGATCTTATCTTTGTGATTAGGGCCTCTTGTAAGAAATATCTATACTATACGAGTTTTATATTAGCGATTAAGAATGCAAGCTTTTAATAAAAATTGAATATGTTAAAACGTTTTGAAAATGTGTGGTTTGAACTTGATTAGAGCTTGAGTTAAATTTAAATTAGACCAATGATTGTGTGGCATATCGGGGCAAATTCACACTTAATTTTAGGTTTGTATTAGGGGCTAAAACACATGTTTTCGTCGTGAAAAATTCCCGAGGTCGGGACTAAGGTCGAGACCAAGGGCAGTCCCGAAGTCCCTCTGACTCTCTTGAGACCGAGGTCGGAACTAAGGTCGGGACCTTGGTAGTCCCGAACTTGTCCCAAAGTCCCACTGACCCAAGTGAGAAAAAGATAGGGATATGGTCGGGACTTGCACTTCTCCCGACCTAAGTCCCGATCCCAGGGTTTTCTGACGCTTTTTTCAAAGCCTATATAAACCGCCTCATAGCCACCTTTTCAGACACAACTTTTGCACGATTTTTTAGGCCAACTTTTCATACTTTTCAATAGCAAAATAAAGCATTCTTAATCTCTTATAATCCTCAATAACTTAGAGATTTCATAGTTTATTTGTTCATTGATATTCACATAAATCATTTGAAATCCTGGGTAGTTACTTGGGTTCTTAATAAGGGAGATTAAGAGTAAAGAAATCCTGGAGCGGGGCTTTGGGTTTCTAGCATAGTATAGCTAGAAGTTGTGCTTTTGATTTGGAGTTTCTTGCTTGTACGAACTCGGAGTTAGCTCCTTTTCAGGTAGTGATTCTCCCAAATCCCGAGGTTGCCGACGGTCGAGCACTTTGTGAAACCGGCTCGTTAAAATCGCCGAGTTCTTCTTCCCTACTACTATTTTACTTTAGTTTGGCTTATCACATCTATTTTATTATCGTTTTTGCGTTGTGCTATTTCTCTATTACTTTAGATTGTCTTTACATATAATATAATTGTGTAGAGAATAAATTTGCTCTAAATTATATTACTAAATCCGTAATACAATCTTAAAAATCGAAAAACACAAAAAGATAGTATAATCGTTTATTCACCCCACAGAATAATTGGTATCGTGAGTCTGTTCTATAATTTGTGCTTAATATCACTGAGTACATTTGTGGTGAAAGCGGATGTCTAGTTCTAGTCATCCCTTGCTTGATGGTACTAACTACGACATCGGAGCAATCGTAGGAAATTTCTGCGCAGTATTGATTACGCTCTCTGTAGGATCATCTCGATGGAATACTAATCCCAACGAAGATTAGATTATTCAGCCGGTGCCGTGGACCGGGACTTAAGTGATGATGAAATGAAGAAAGCACTCGGTATGCAGCTAATACTATCAAGTACCAATCACCGATGCCGAGTAAGTCAAATCTCCGCGAGTTCACCGGATGAACTAAGGAAGATCAGCTATGAATGCTAAGGGCAAAGAATTTCCACAATGCTACAGGTAAAGAAGAATTATGGAATCAAGGGTTGTAAAATTGTGAAGGAAATTTGGGATTTGTTGGAGACGGCTCATGTTGGAACAAATCAAGGGAAGCAGACCAAGGTTCGTCTCTTGACCAAAGAGTATTAGAAGTTCGAGATGAAAGAAGGAGAATCCATTGCTGACATGCATCAGAGGTTCAATGAGATACTAAACAATTTGGACGCCCTAGGTAAAACATTTTCCAGAGAAGAGATTAATGGGAAGATATTTGAAGCCCTCACTGATGATTATGATGGGAAAATATGTGCTATCACCGAGGCAGCTACAATGGAGATTCACATTAGCTTAAACTATTTTTTATCTAATTTACAACAATACGGAGTATTAGGCAGCATTAGAGATTCACGGTTGACCTTCGCCACACCAAAAAAAAAAACCATCGACCATTGATATATTGTGGTTCATGCAACTACTTGTGTACCTATGAATTTTCTAGGAAGACAATAAATCTTCAAAGGAATAGGGGTGAATCAGGATACATCCATAAACAACTGCAAATTCTTTCCCTGTAGATGACCACTGAACATCATGTACAGGTCCTTCTTTACCTGAAAAAACCATGAATTGGTTCATCATAATACGTACCAGACTACAAGTGCTAAAATAAACTTCAATAAAACCTACGAAGAGGCACAAGCCCATCATGAGATGCATCTGTAGTCAAGTAGTTTAACTTAGATTCTCCATAGTAACTCTGGTTGGTTTTATCAACATCTGCCTGGACAACAATAAGAAGCCCTGTAGAACCATTATTCCAACTCATTTGTACGGTGGAGCATCGGAAAACTTCACGAGCTATGGGCTGACTTTGTAAATCTTTCCACAAGCAAACATTTGAACACTGGCTGGCATCTCTACAGAATATTTCATATTAAGACAACATTGAGCGAGAAATAAATTCCTTGATCATAAATGGAATTCATCAGAATATAATGCCATTTCCTCAAGGTCTTTTCTACCAAGACTACTCATTTAACAGTCAAATATAATTGGTCAAAGACTTTATACCAGACTCCGGCATAGTGTGAGTTCTGTACAACAGGCTGTTCTATAAGTGGGACACATTCAGTGCTTAGTTTTTAAAAGACTTAAGTAAAAATCATATTGTAGGGCATTCGCTCCCACGCATTACACAATTTCATCACACCATGGTGTACAAAAAGATGTATTTGATACATCTAAATCTATGATTACAGTTCATATAAACAATTGTAAATGTCGTAAACAATTGGAGAACCAATAGCAAAACATAATTCCTTACATTCCTTCTTATATGAATGTACTGAAATTAAAACAGAAGGTATATAATAACACCCTTAGATTCCGGAACAAATACTGCAACATATGACTGGGGTGTCTTGGAAAGCTCCACAGCAGCCACTCCCTGTACTCTGAGCCTATTAACAAACCCTTTCGAAAAATCACCTGGATCATAAAACTGCACCTCATTTGTAGCTATACGACAACCTACACTTTCATCTCCATTAAATTTTACAACCGGCCTGAAAGGAAACATTCAAATAAATGAACTGCTATGAATAACAGGCAGACATCGTTGTGAGAACGGAACTGAAATAAACTTCCTATGATTCACATTCATGATTGAACTAAATCAATGTCCTATACCAACTTATAAAGTTATAATATTTACTACAACAACTTTTTGGCCGAATAACTCATAAACGACTAATTGCTACTTCATAAGCTTGCTACTCCCTCCATTCCAAAAGATTGACTTCTTATATTCTAAACTTAATTTTTTTTTTCTATATGTCACATAATATTTGGTGAAAATTTTATCAAAAGATAGTATATACGGAGTATAATGCATTTTACTATTAACAAGATATAAATCAAAGCAATGTGCGTAAAACTGTAAATAAAGGCCGCAAAGACAATCTATTTGCAATGGAGGGACTATTACAATCTAGATATGAAAGAAACACAGGGTGATTAAGAGATCCAACTCAAACAACAATTGAGTTAATATCAATAAATGTCTCTCAAGCCATATTCTAACTAGCTCAATTTACTACTAACATGATAATTTCAATTCAAATCAAAGTTGTGCGTGTCACTTAAAGACCTTAAATTTGATCAATTTCGACCTTTAATGGAGGTAGTACATTTGGTGAAAAATATACCAAAGATAGTATATTCAATGCAATTTAATTATAACAGCATATTTTTTATTCAAACCAATGCAATTTATCAAAATTGACTAGCAATGAACAAAAAACAATATACCAAGTAGCCCTTGTCATATTCTTCTGAAACAGCTGCAAAACAACATTCCCAGAAGCACATCAAATAAAGAAACATTCTTTTTCTTGATGGTTCACAGCTTTCTGAAATATCTGCAAAAAAGTCCCACATGGAGATATTGAAGAAGCAAGAATATTGGGTATTTCAAATGATTTTATTTCCTTCAAAGTCTTGGAATCATAAATGGTTATCAAAGATTCAGTCTTTGTGACAATTATTTTGGAACCATCTTCAGAAAATTTGGAACTGATGCATTGGGTTTTGGAAAGTTTTGATGGAGGTTGGTTGCTGGGGAAAGGGGGACCAGTCCATATTGAGAACCCTTCTGGTTCCTTTATCAGGATTTCCAGGGGGTGGAGATGGAGGAGGATTTGGGGATGCCATTGAAGAGGGAGGGGGGGGTTGGGGGGGGGAAATCAAGAAAATGGTGGTGGGAAGTGGGAAGAGAGGAAAGAGTTTCAGCTACGGCTGTCACTTATATACGTCAAATTCGATCCCAAAATATCACTTTCTAACACGAATTTTCAATATAAAATTATTATTCGATATTCTAAAGTTAATCGAATAACTATTCGCTTAATAAAATAAATTCAACTGAAAAACAATTAGAATCGATAATTTGTAGATTTATGCATATGATATCTCGTATTAATGGAGAAACTTGTTACGGCTTCAAACTCGATAAAAAAATTACGACTTCCCATTAGAATCTAACACAACAAACAACAAGCCAATTATCAAAACACGTATATCCTATTCCGCTCGAACCCAATTTACTAATCTCCCTAGTTTTATCGAAATTGTCAATCAAATGCGACCTAAGAACGCTAACTGACGCTCCAGCTAATGCATTACCGGTTGGAATATGCGTAAAGACCTCGCTCATATTCAAAAAAGTTCAATCCTCATTTGAAATTTATAAATTACTTATTTGCTTACGCTTAAGCTTTTCACTTTTAAATTATTTTTAATATAATTTTTCATAATCGCATAATATATTTAAAATATGCAATATATATGAGAGAAAGAAAAATGAAAATATGAGTATATGTAACAATTTGAGTAATCAAATTATTATCAAACGATTAATAAAATTAATAATTTGATTTTTTTCAAGTTAAAACTTTTTATATACAATTCTCTTTAGTAAATATGATGTTTTTATTATTAGAATTCAAAATATTCAAAATAAAATGAATAATCAAATTAACAATTGTAATGAACAAATTTAAGTACAATCGTAACAATTATTCGACTTACAAATTATCTAGCAAGACATGGTGATTGTTAGAGAATTCTAATACATTTTTATGACTTCTCATTAGTAGCATTTTCAAATGTTCTTCGAGAATTCCAAGACATGGGTGGTTAATGAATGTAAAGTAATATTCTTCAATTTCATATTCGGTGGTTTTGGATTCATAAAAATATTTTTTAGATAATTCAAAAGATAAACATAGTTCTTACATCACTTCTAGCGGAAGTATTATTACAGGAACATTCAATATTGATGTCTATCAGTATCCAATATCCATGAGATAAATGCAGCGCAAAACTAGGATAGTGCATAGGTTAAATATAAGATCATTGACAACTTCAAACAATCTAGGATGTTGCTAAGTTTTACATAGCTCCATGGCACACCCCGGGCGATCATTTGATGAACCTGAATCCCGACGGCAGATTGATCAAAAGGTCCACGCCGGTGTAACTTTATTTTCAAAACCGTTGAATGTGTTCCCCGCTTTCCAAAGCTATCAATCCCAAAAGAGCAAAGTAGGAAATAAGATAAATAGAAACTCGAGAAATCCAAACACGAGGAGTTTCCGGGGCCTCATACTTCGAAAGAACGTAAGAAACATAGTGATGAATTCCGTGGTCCTCGTAAAATCTGGAGCAGAAGGATCTGGGAATTGTCATAACACTCATACATACATAGAGCTTCTCATCTATCATTAATTGCAGATGGGGGCATAAGAAAAACCCAAGAAAAAGGGAAGCATGCAACTAGTTTTCTTTACATCGACTAGCATGAGCCACTACTACATTTATGTGCTATGGCTCCACCTGTTAGTACAGATATGCCTACCCAGGTACAGATATGCTCTCCACCAACATACCTGATGGGGTATGTATAATGGATACTATGAATCCTCCGAGGGAGGATGATAGAAGCAACAATGTGAAATCAGCAGGGTATAGGTATTGAATCAATTTGCTTAAGAGTAACAACTATGTTGAATCATATCCAGTCAAATGAAGAGGATAGCAAATTTTCTCTTTATAACAATGTCAGGAAATTGACAAAATATTAAGAAGCTATAATGAGTTGCCAAGTCTAGGACCGAAGACAGAACGACAACGTTTGAAGAAAACAATAAGTTTGAAACAAAGACTCTTTCTATATAGTGATTGGCTAAGATTTTCTTGAGAAACCTATGAGTAACCTCTTTGGCGGTTTACACCCAATTAACGAACAGAGGACAGGTAAATGCTCTTAATCTGTAAAGGACATGAATTTTGGGACACTGAAATAGATGTAGACATTGATTTTGTAATGATATGTAAAATAAACATGTGAAAATACATAATCTACTTTCAACATGCATAGTTAGATTCAATTTGATATTATACATCGTACACTATTCTTGTAATAAAGCTACTGCAGCTACTTGTAACAACTACTTGTAATTAGTCAAAAGCAAGACTTTGTATAATTAAATTATCATTGAGAAAGATATGACAAAGCAATTTACAATTCTTGTAATAAAGCAAATGGACAGAAGGAATATAATAACCCAATTAATCCAAACACCTTAGATTCCGGAACAAATAATGTAATATGACTGGGTGTCTTGAAAGCCCACAAAGAGCCACTGCACTGAGCCTATTAACAAACCCTTTGAAAAAATCAGCTGACTATAAAACTGCACCTCATTTGTAGCTAAATTTTCATCTCCATTAAATTTACAACCGGCCTGAAAGGGAAATATTCAAATAAATGAACTACTACCAACAGGCAGATATCACCGGGAGAACGGGAACTGAAAATAAACTTCCTATGATTCACATTCATGATTGAACTAAATCAATGTATACCAACTTATAAAGTTACAAGAACATTTTGGCCAAATAACTCATAAAGATCAATCAAGTTGCCAATACTTGCTACTCACTAAATTCCAAAAGATTGACCTTTCAGATTTTACATAATATTTGGTGAAAATATATCAAAAGATAGTATGTATAATGCATTTTACTAGTAACAAGATATAAATGAAAGCAATGTGTGTAAATAAAGGCCGCAAAGATAATGAAAAACAAACTTTTATTGAAGCATTATCATCTTCATATGTATATTGTACTAAGTTCATGTCAACACTGAAACCCACAAAGTATAACTGAAATATTTAACATGAGTTCTAATAACTGAAATATTTAACATGAGTTCTTCTAGGTAGATATTAGAAGTGGTGAACATAAGCAGTTGTATCAGTGCTACTCGAACCATTACCGGACTTGATGATAGTGAACCGGATCTTCCGATCTTTCGAAGGTCTCGACCCTGCTGCTCGAGTATCAACAGTGTAGGTTGTCTGCCTCTTTATATCACTCCCGACCAAAATCGGCTTCACATCTTCAATGTCCTGATCAAGCGTATTCTTTTTATACATTTATCCTTTAAACCCTTATACAGTGCTAGAGCAGCCGTTCTCTTCTTCTATCTTCTTACTTTGTCCGCATCTTTACTGCTGCAATGCTCTGCACGAATCAAATTCAACAGTAGCATCGTCTCGACTTCATGACTTCAACTCATCCAAACTAGCAATAATATCCATTTCCTCTTGAATCCCAACTTATTCTCCAATGATTTAACGATCCCAGTTCTTCAGCATCCTCTGTTTCTCTTTTTCTACTACCTCATCCTCTGCCCGCCAAGGTTCAAATTTCTACTGGCTCCACATTCAACCACGTAATCCGAATTTTGGCGGATCCGCCTCAAAGTAACCTCCGCGCAAACAGTTTCTAAGCATTTAAAGTAAACCTAAATAATTGAATCCCCAAGTATCTGGCTGACGACGTTTTCTTTGCGTGAATTGGAATTTGGTGGCTCTGTACATGTAATTACCGCAAGTGCCACATCGGATAGTCATCGAAGCATCGACTGAACCTTGATTTGCTGGTTCTTGGGTTGTTCTCATGGGGAATCTTTTTCGCTCTGAAATCTGCTGGGTAGTATTTGTTCATTACCTTCCTTTCTCTCCCATTTTTATTGGTCAACAAAATTCAACAGGGTTTGCGATTCAAAGAAAATTGCAGAAAAGGTCAAGGGGTGGGGTGGGTGGGTGGGGTGGGGTGTGGGGGTGGGGTTTGCGATTGGAAGAGGGAAAGGGGCACTGCAGAGGTGAAAGAGTAGTGGGGTGGGGTGGGGTGGGGTGGGGTTTAATGATTGAAGAGGGGGTATGGATACTGCAGAGGGAAGGTATTCGGTAGGAGGAAGAGGTGAGGTGGGTTGAGACTTGAGTGAGTAGGAGCAAGAATTGAGGTATCTATATATGTCACTGCCTCACAAAGATAAAAGATGTTATAATAAATTGGCGGTGAAATTACGTTTTGCCCCCTCCTATTTTTATTATATATACTAATCAGTTGTATCTAGATAAACTATTTTACTTATTAAAAAACTATTTAGGTGTATGTATAGTATTTTCCGACTACCTACACAAAATTATTTTTCATATGGAATTATACAGAATCCCTTTATTAGCTGTTATTTGTTTCCAAGCTTAGTCCAAGTCGAGAATTTTGGTAAATTCATTACGTTACTTCAGAAACGACTATTTTGTCTGTTATCACTACTATATTTTAAATAATTTACAGATTTTACCAAGACAGGCCTAGTTTATTTGTTTCCTGACAAACAAAATAAGAAGTCATTTTAAAAAATATAAAATTAATGATACTCAGGGCCTCGGCCAAAAAGCCTAAATATTATAATACTTTCTTAAGTTCAATTATAACTAATTTTGAACCAAAAAATTGACAATTAAAATTAATTAATGGTTTTGACAGATTTTATAATCCTAGAATAGTTATTTATTTAAATTATATTATGGAACATCAAAACACAATCAATCGTTAAATTGATTTTGCCTTTGAATAAAATCTAACTAAACGGTATCAAAGTGACTCGTTTCCTTAAAACGAAAACTTGACACACTTTATTTTATATGTGTTCAACTGATATTTTATCAATTAAAATTGTTTTGACTCAATTTAGTTGGAATGTTCATGTCCATAATTTAATTTAAGGGAAATTTTAATTAGTATTTAAATATAATTGAAACTTTTAAATATGTATTTAAATACCTCGCCCAAGGCCGAGGTTTTGCATTTCACTGTAGAATGTATGAAATCAGCATAAAGGTTAAAGTAGAAGTAGGCTCATGATCAAAATATGGTAATAAGAATGTAATACTAAAGTAAGGGAGAAGAGCACGACTATGAGTATCCGATTTTTATTGGCTTTGGCCGAGACCAACTATAAATGCCTTTTTAATTTTTTATGCCAGACTTATTTATTTTGCTCCACCCTCTCCCCAGCCAGCCTCTAATTTTTATTTTCTTATTTACTCACCCCCACCACTCTAACATCCCACCCGTGGCCTCCTAAGACTTCATACCTAATTTATTGTTAAAATTAAATCATCACAAAGCCCATTATAACCTCTTAAGGTCATGAAATTGACATAAAATTCACAAAGATAACAGAATCTAAAACTAAAAAGGAGAAAATTAAGATTTCACCTACTATAAACTATAATTTTAGTTGGACAAATTTATCAAGCTAAACATATAATCCTGGGCCAAGTGAAAAGTGAAGTCACAAAATTCCATTAGATTAAAGGTAACTTATGCTCATACTCTCAACCATTAGTTTAAGAACGAGGGCGATGCTTCATTGTTTGTCGCCTGATGATCTCACAACAAAAAAGAAAAAAAATGCTATGCCTCATATTTTACTGATTTTCAGCTTAGATCTACAACCTAACTGTCAATAAACAAATGATTAACTATGGTAAAATGATTAACTTATGGTACCTAATTCAAAGGTCATGCGAATCAAGGGAGTCATGTGAATAGCAATAAAAGCAGCAAGAAAATGGGTCAGTTTATTTTGGTTCTATATTTATTGGTTTTCAACGATAAATATTTTAATATTTAATCCCAATACTACTGTATAAACAATAATTAAAAGAGATAGAAAGTAACATGCATCAGTTTCTTCGAGATTAATCTCAAAAATAATCGTTGTTTTAATATAAATTTAAGCACCCCACGAGCATCCAAAAGTGAGAATTGTTGGGGATCTAGCATTTTAATTTCATTTGTGATTAAACACACCATACATCCTGATCCTCAAATGATATAAATTAATTCAAATTCATATAACGAATTTATATGAACATGGTAGAGTACTTTACAGAGACATAATGAAGTCTATCTCCAAATCTTCAATTTAAGCCTCCTACACTCCATTGTCGAAGAATAATTATAAATACTTCCAATCATTCACAATAATTTATGGTTATGTCAATCCCACATCATGTAACACGGATCGAATTCTGGATGAAAAATCAAGAGAAGAATTTCACCTTCATTGAGTATTTCGCCATCCCAATCGGGATGAAAACTGTTATAAGAATGAAAGTATTTCGCCATCCTAGATAAAGAGGCTTATCTTTCTTCATCATGAAAATAAACTCAAATGATAAGGATCATCATATATCCATCATTTAGTCTAAAGCCCAATCGAATGTTAATGAAATGTAATTTGTTTGATTTAATTAAACCAAGTGTTAAAATCAAACACTAATGTTGTTAGTAACTAACAAGTTACTAACAAGCTCAACTATCAACAATTCAATTGACTAATTAATTAATTCATTCATCCAATTTATATTTACATTACTTCAATAAAATTCTAATATCATGATTAAGCAATCAACTCAATTTAGCAATGAACAATTTCATACATGAAATATAATTCAACGCCAATGTATGTGCTGACCTTCTAGACTAAGAATAGTGAATGTATAATAGCACACCAATTACTATTATTATAACGATTAATGAGTAAGATCTAGCACCGCTCATAACCCCTTAAATTATCAGCGAGAACCTACACTACTAATATACAATTACCAAGGTGAATACTAAAAGTTCAAGAATCACATTTAACCAACTCAATAAATGAATCGACACATGTAATTGTCGAATCGGGCATAATAGTGAATCAATTTTCATTGATTTCAATAAGAATGACTTTAAGATTGTCCACACCAACTTGTTTAACAGTTCATCTCGAGTTTTACTTCAACTTTAAAATATCGAACTATATTTGCGTCAAGTAGAAAATCCAAAGAAATGTCAATTCAATGATTGACTAAAAGTAAGAGAGGTAGAGATTTGCCTTTCAAAAGAATTAAAAAGTAGATGAGCAAGTTTATTCTAAAAAGTGCCGGTTGGGTTTGACATGCTAACTTTCAAGAACTCACTCTCTCCAGCTTGCACCCAACTATCAACGGAGTCCTGGTTCCGCATCTACCCAAACGACTTTCAGCCGAGCAAGACGAACCGTTTCTGACCACGCTGTCTCCACTCTTCCAAGGGCATGTTTCTATGAAGTACAGTGCGCCTCAAGCCCCTAAACAATTAACGCCAACTGAGGTCGATAGGCCTCCGGGAATCTTCAAACCACTCGGGTGTTCATCAATTCTATTACAATTTCGACAAGGCGAGTGGCCCCATCACCGACGCATGAATGTTGATAAACTATCTAAGACCGCCTATTTTCTACCTATTAAGTCAACCAATGGGCGGAGAAGCCGCCAAGTCAGATGTGATCAAGGCGAGACTACACAAGCGCCGAGAGTATCGCTTCTGGGATAGGGACGCAAGGTTCACTCTGCTGTTTCGGGGGAAGCTTTCCAAGACGCAAGAGGACGGCGTCAATTTGAGACCGCTTCATCCTCAAAACGACTAATATCCGAGAATCCATTCAAACGCTGAAGACATGCTACGAGCCTGTGTCGAAGTCATGAAGGGATGAAGAAAGAGCTAAAAATGAGCTTGCTTATCACAATAGTTTTCAAGCCAAGATTAGACGACACCGCTCGAAGCTCTCAGACGGGTCGGGCGTGTAACTCCGATATTCGGAATGCATTTGTATGTGGGCATTGTTCAAAAAGCATGTTAGTGGATGCTCGTATCGAAAGGCCTCGTATGACGCTTCGTGTTTGATTTTGGACCAATGGGTCAGGTAATATGTAGCGATATGAGATTTACTTTTTCCATATTGATGAACTGTTTGGACTTACGTGTTACTTTCAAATCCTGTATTCACTATATTTAGATTTTACGCTCTATCGCAGGCTCAAGTAGAATATATAAACCGTCAAATACTAAGTAGTGGCAAATATTGCGGAAACCGTTTAGTATTTTTACTATTGACCGAACTGCTAGTTATATATATATATATATATATATATATATATATATATATAGCAATACGCAAACTGAACGAAGTACGTTTGAG
>JADFUC010001737.1:7500-10069 GCA_019722365.1 Lithospermum erythrorhizon | reverse complement strand
ATTACAATGCTAAAAATCGAAATTTTTGGGACAATGGAGGAAATTTCCAATATCATTTTGTTCAGCCAAGATACCAAAGTGATGATTTACCCCTGGGCTCCATACTAGAAATAATCGCAGGAAATCCTTTGATAACACGGATTCCTATTTCTCAATGATATCTTAATGATCAAGACAAATTGGCTGGAACTTTAAAGTAAAACCATTCTGCTGTGTGTTCATTTATATCTTCTTTTTATAAAGCAACTCTTTAATTTCATCTCTTGAATCATCCACATTACTTCTAAGCTTTATTATAACACAAGATTCCCCTTTTCTGTGGAAAAGGACCTCCTATCAATGTATTCTATTTCCATGCATGGACAATTCCTCAATATCTTGTTCATTCGCACAAAATTTATTTTTCTTTGTGTGCTTGGTAAAAAAAACATGCTTTTGAGGAGACATTATTTCAACAATCAGAGTCACAGTATCTTAAACATATTCATACTCTCCAATGATTTTCCACAAAGTAAGTGATTTAAAGCGTATAAATTTGTACAAATCTTTCCATTTTTGTGTTTGATCCGATCCTTATCTGTTCTATAGAGCTATTTTAATGGGACGTAGACATTTCGAACACCTCTAACAGGAGGGACAGCCAGTCCATTTTGAAAGAACTTATTGTCAACCCTCTTTCAGATATGAATCTATCTGATTCAGAAGGGAAGAACTTGCATCAGTATCTCAATTTCAATTCAAACGTGGGTTTCTATCTAGACTCCATGTTCTTGAGAAATATTTACCATCCGAAAAGAGGAAAAAACGGAGTCTTTGTCTAAAGAAATGCGTTAAGAAAGGGCAGATGTATAGAACCTTTCAACGAGATAGTGCTTTTTCAATCCTCTCCAAATGGAATCTTATCTCAAACATATATGCCGTGGTTCCTTACTTCGACAGGGTACAAATATCTAAACTCTTCTATTTTTAGATACTTTTTCTGTGACTCATTAAGCCTGATATTTAAGTAGCAGTCAAAAAAATGTATCCATTTTTCAAGTGATATTATGCATGGATCAGGTATATCATGGCGTGAATTCTTCAGAAAATTTGGTGCCCCGCAATGGAATCTGACAAGTGAGATTGAGTAAGTGTTTACATAATCTTCTTTCGTCCGGAAGAAAGTTCTGATTCATCGAAAGAATGAGTCACCATTGATATCGACACATCTGAGATCACCAAAGGTTCGGGAGTTCCTATTCAATCCTTTCTCCTTCTTCTTGTTGCTGGATATCTCGTTCGTACACACCTTCTTTGTTTCCGGGGCCTCTAGTGAGTTGGGTGACAGAGTTCGAAAAGGTCAAATCTTGATGATTCCATCATCAATGATTGAGTTGGTGAGAACTTCTGATAGGTATCCTATAAATTCTTTCTGGGTTAAAGACCCTTTCTAGTTGCTCTGGAACAATTAGGATATTTTCTAGAAGAAATACGGGATTCTGCTTCTCGCGACAACGTGCTTAATACTTATGGGTCAAATCAATACCAAGGAAAGATTTGAATATCAACTTATCGATCTCATACCAAATCCCATTAATCGAATCACTTTTTCGAGAAATACCAGACATCTAAGTCATACGCGAAAGAGATCTATTCATTGATAAGAAAAAGAAGCAAGACGAACGGGGATTGATTGATGATAAAATCTAAATCTCATCGCGAATAGTGATTCGATTGATGATGAAGAAAAAAGAGAATTCTTGGTTCAGTTCTCCACCTTAACAACAGAAAAAAGACGATCAAATTCTATTGAGTCTGACTCATAGTGATCATTTATCAAAGAATGACTTGTTATCAAACATTGAACAACTGGGAGCAATTTACTTCTTACGATACTTAGTTGACATTCATAAAACGTATCTAAATGAATTCCTCATGGGTTCATCAAGCATCCTGTTTAGGCAGAAAGATGGGTTCCTTGCTCATTATCAGACAATCACTTATTCACAAACTTCTGTGTGGGGCTAACAGTTTTCATTTCCCATCCTTTGCTGAAAAACCTTTCGTCTGCTTAGCCTTATCCCCCTCTAGGGGTATTTTAGTGATAGGTTCTATAGGAACCGATTTATCCTATTTTGTCAAATACCTAGCGACAAACTCCTATGTTCCTTCATTACGGTATTTCTTGAACAAGTTCCTGGATAACAAGCCTGTGTTGTTTTTCTTATTGAGCACGTGATGCGAGCATTGTCATCTTTCAGTAATGATATTATCAATAGCACGGACATGCATGCTAGTGACGATATCGACCGTGACCTTGATACAGAGCTGGAACTGCTAACTAGGATGAATGCCAACTATGGATATGGTGCCGGAAATAGACTGATTTTATATCACCCTTCAATTCGAATTAGCAAAGCAATGTCTCCTTGCATAATATGATTCCAAATATTCATGATCTGGGTGTGAATGAGTCGAATTACTTATCCCTCGGTCTATTAGTGAACCATCTACTCAGGATTGTGAAAGATGTTCCACTAGAAATATTCTTTTGTTATTGCTTCGACTCATTTCCCAAAAGTGATCCTGC
>JADFUC010001737.1:0-2500 GCA_019722365.1 Lithospermum erythrorhizon | reverse complement strand
GTTGAATCTTTTTCACGGCTCGATAGATAATTTGATAAGCCAATATTTTTTTCCGTGTTTCTTTATAATACGGTTAACCAACATGTTAACTAACGATTACGATAAATGGATCGGATTTTGCTGCTTTTTTTTCTGCAGTACTGGCGTGGCATGAGCGTGAAAGGGGCCTAAGAATCCGTTTTCTTTTTATAAGGGCTGCAATCACTTATTTTGGCTTTTTACCCATATTGTAGGGTGGACTCGAAAGATATGAAAGATCTTCCCTCCAAGTTTAATTTTCATCGAATACGGCTTTCCGCAGAATTCTATATGCATTTGCGAGATCGCATATGGAATTCTGCTTACTCACTTTAAATTGAGTATCCGTTTCCTTCCTGCTAGGATTGGAAATCCTATTACATATCCATACGATTGGTCCTTGGGTTTCCGAAATAGTAAAAGAAGTAAAAAAAAAAGCTGAATCATTATCATTTGACTCGGACCTGTTCTAAAAAGTCGAGAGGTCTTTTCGAATTGTTTGTTGACATCGACAAAGCTCACTAGGGAAACCTCTGAAATTATTTCTAATATTGAACCTTGGACATATAAGAGTTCCGAATCGACCTGTTTAGAAAGAAGATCTTTTGTCTCATGGTAGCCTGCTCCAGTTCCCTTACGAAACTTTCGTTATTGGGTTAGCCATACACTTCACATGTTTCTAGCGATTCACATGGCATCATCAAATGATACAAGTCTTGGATAAGAATCTACAACGACTAGAACGCCCTGTTGACGATCCTTTACCCGACAGCATCTAGGTTCGAACAATGTGATCTCACACCGGGTAAATCCTTAACCCTTCCCCCTCTTACTAAGACTACAGAATGTTCTTGTAAATTATGGCCAATACCGGGTATATAAGCAGTGATCTCAAATCCAGAGGTTAATCGTACTCTGGCAACTTTACGTAAGGCAGAGTTTGGTTTTTTGGGGGTGATAGTGGAAAAGTTGACAGATAAGTCACCTCATTGCCACTCTACAGAACCGTACATGAGATTTTCACCTCATAATGGCTCCTCGTTCAATTCTTTCAAATTCATTGGATTCTTTTCCGCGTTCGAATCCCTCCTTCGTCCACCCCGTCCCGAAGAGTAATCAAATCAATTTAGTCGTTTTCATGTTCCAATTGAACACTTTCCATTTCTTTTTTGATTATTCTCAAAGGAGAAGATTATTCTCTTTTACCAAACATATGCGGATCCAATCACGATCTTAGAATAAGAACAAGAGATCTTCTTCCAGATCAATCCCTTTGCCCCTCATTCTCGAGAACGAAAGATCCCTTTTCAAGTGCTAAACTACCTGAGAATTGAAGATTAGCTCAAGTAATGGAATAATCATTTCTTGATATTGAGAGATTTACTTAAACTAAGAATTACTTAAACTAAGAATTGGGGAAATTTGTAAATTTGTGAAGATGATATTTAATCACATAATACTATTCTAGAGTGAGAAGATCTGTCTCAAGCTAGAGGCACAACTTGAAAAAGCATTATAATAATGAAGGATTTCTAGCCTTTGCGGTGTTACTGAGGCGATGGTATAAATCTTGTTTCACAGTTTATGCATCTAAATTGTATTGGGAGACGTTTGATAAAGTAATTTAGCTCCTCCTAGACCAATTCTAGTCTGTGTCACTCTCTAGAGTCTTCTATTACATCCTATTATGTACTACAAGTTTATACAGTCTCTTCTTCATGTCCTCCTCTTTTCTCCTCATTCTTTCCTCCTCCTCCTTTTCTTCCTGTTTGTTGTTAAAATGATAATATTTTGTGGTAATTACTTTCTTACTAAAACCCCTACTTCTTTGGCCATTTTTCTTTAGTTAACAATATCATCTATTTATCAAGTTTGACAATTAATGTACTATCGTATTATTTAGACTTATTTTTCATTCAATTATCTGAACAATGACTTATGTATTATTGACATTGCACTACGTTTATCAGAATAATTTATGCTAATAAACATTATTTATGCGCTAACGACCGCTCAATCACGCATATTTCAAAACGCCACCATTGGGATCACGTTGGGGTCAATCTCATCTGGATCACATGATGTTAAAACAGTTCTACTGTCATTCCGCCAAAACCGATATTAAGTTTTACTATTGAGGTAAAATTGACAGCAGAAATTGTCCAACACTGCTTTTTTTTCGTGATAATTTTTCATTTATTGGTACCAGACAAATATTTAGCGCATTCAGAGATTAATCTCATCTAAATATTTTATTAAATTAATCTCATCCAACATTTGTCCCAAAAATTTTAAGAAATTAAAAAATTATCTAAAAATGAGCGTTGACAATTTTATCTCAAATTAATTTGTCCAAAAAGTCAAATTTAAATATATATTTTGGACTCAATGTACCTGTTGTCACTTTTTTGAAATATGTGCGATCAAATGAGTCATTTTGAAACACGATGATCAGCAATACGTAACTGAACGAAGTACTGAT
>JADFUC010000505.1:0-16052 GCA_019722365.1 Lithospermum erythrorhizon | reverse complement strand
TATTACGTATTGCTGATGGACGCCAATTCAACTCCTTGATTCAACAAACGACTACCCATGGTGCAACAAGGCCATGGAAAACGGGAACGCTGCAATTCGTGGGAGGGCAAAGAAGCAAACCGCTTGGCACGATAGTTACATGGGACAAGGCACGGACAGCCCTTTCAAAGACGACGCAGCCCCGGCAAAGACGACGCTAAGCGAGTCGGCAGCGACGACAAGTAAGTGGAAAGACGACAGGCGCCCTTGAAGATGACGTGCGAATCCTCAGCCACGACGCGGCGCCCTCTGGCAGCTATTTACGGCAACGCAAAGACGACGCGCACCGCAAAGAATATCGCGGCGTCTCCGGCAAAGACGTACGGCGTAACCGGGTAAAGCATCTTCCACGGTGCCGCGATGACGTGGCGAAATGGGTAAAGACGACGCGGCAACCGGCAGAAGACGACGCTGCGAACTGGCAAGACGTGACAAGGGTAAAGACGACGCGGCGAATCGGCGAAGACCACGCGGCGAACCGGCAGCACGACGCGTATCTTCGGCAAAGACGACGCTACAACCGGCAGAAGACGACGCCAGCGTCTCGGCAGAAGAGCTGGCCGGCGCCCCGCAAAGACGACGGCGACCGCAAAGACGACGCCAGCGAATCGGTAAAGACGCGACGCGGCGCTCCCGCAAAGACGACATTTGCGAACCGGTACATAACGTGCGAACCGGGCAAAGACGACGCGGCGTCTTAAGAAGACGAAGCGGCCGGGCAAAAGACGACGCTACAAGACGGCACTCGGCAGCCAGTTCCCCCTATAGTACATTTATATGCATTCGCTGGGCTTGGTGGCGGAAAGAGCAAGCACCTAAAAGTCAACCGGTGCATAATTTTTTTTTCCCAACACCACTGCGCCCCGAGCACGACGGCGCTACGGGCAAAGACGACGCTGCTGACAAAGACGGAGTCGCGGCGACTTTAAGAAGCGACGACGCAGCGCCCCTTGAAGACGACGGCGTAACCGGCAAAGACGACGTGCGGCGCTCCCCTAAGAAGACGACGCTAAGGCCCCGGCAAGATACGATGCGGTGAATCGGGTAAAGACGACGCGGCGCTCCCGGGTAAGTAAAGATTACGTAGGCTCCTGCAAAGACGACGCAGAGTCTTTAGGAAGACGCCGCGCGCACCGGGTAAAGACGTGACGGTGGCGTTCCAGAAGACGATGCGGCGACCGGGTAGATGACGCGGCGCCCTGCAAGACGACGGCGTGGCGCGGCAAGATGATGCATTTGCCGGAAAAAGACGACGGCGCAGACTGGGCAAAGAAGTCTCTATAAGCATATATATATATGCATTTTGCTATTGGCAGAGTGCGTACAAGCACCTAAAAGCCGCTGTGCATAATTTTTTTTCTGGACTATCACGACGCAGGCGCAAGGGCAAAGACGACGCAAGGCCCCGGCAAAGACGACGGCGAATCGGGCAAAGACGACGGCGAACCGGGCAAGACGACGGCGACCGGCAAAGACGACGCAGTGCCCCAAGAAGATCGACGCCAAGGCCCCGGCAGAAGACGACGCTGGCCGGCAAGACGACGCAAGACGGCACTCGGCAAAGAAGTCCCCCTATAGTACATTTATATGCATTTCGGGGCTGGTTGCAGGAGTACAAGCACCTAAAAGCCGCCGGTGTATAATTTTTTTTTCCACCATCACGACAAGTATGCCCAAGCAAAGACGACGCTACAGTGGGCAAAGACGCGACGCTGCTGCCCCAAGAAGACGACGTGGCGCTGGGCGGCAAAGACGACGGCGCCCCGGCAAAGACGACGGCGACCCGCAAAGACGACGGCGCCCCGCAAAGACGACGCGGCGCTGCTGGCAAAGACGACGCGGTGTCCTGCTAGAAGATTTATTTGCGTAGTTTAAGAAGACGACGTATGCTCCTAAGAAGACGACGTATGTAATCGGCAAAGACGTATTTTTGCGCAAAGGAAGACATCGCGGCGAACCGGGTAAAGACGACGCGTATCCTCGGCAAAGACGACGCGGCGCGAATCGGTAGCACGACAAAAAGCGCCCCGCAAAGACGACGCGGCGACCGGTAAAGACGACACGGCGTCTCGCGAAGACGACGCTGCTGCAAGGGCAAAGACGACGCACGGCCGGCAAGACGACGCGGCGCACGGCACTCAAAAGAAGTCCCCCTATAGTACATATATATATGCATTTGGGCTAGTTGCAGAGTACAAGCACCTAAAAAGCCGCCGTGCATAATTTTTTCACTATCACGACGCTAAGCGGCAAAGAGCGACGGCGTCCAGAAGACGACATAACCGGGCAAGACGACGCGGCGAACCGGCAAAGACGACGTGCGAACCGCAAAGACGACGCGGCGCCCCGCAAGACGACGCGGCGCCCCGGCAAAGACGACGCGGCGACCGGGCAAAGACGACGCGTCTCCCTGGGCAGAAGACGACGCCAAGCGCCCCGGCAGACGACGCTAAGCGAATGTGGGTAAAGACGCTGCGGCACCGCAAGCAGACGGTTTTAAGAAGACGACGCGCAACCGGCAAAGACGACGGCGCCTGGCAGCGCGACGCGGCGGTCAGCACGACGCGGCGCTCCCGGCAAAGACGACGCGGCGCTAAGCGGGGCAAATGACGCCGTTCCGCAAAGACGACGCGGCGACCGGTGCAAAGACGACACGCGGTGCGTCGCCTGGCAAAGACGATGGCGAACCGGCAAAGACGACGGCGCCCGGTGATTTACGTGCGTAACCGGCAAAGACGAATGCGCGAAGACGACGCAGCGCCCCGCAAAGACGACGTCGCAGTGTCCCTGCGAGCACGACGCGGCGCCCCGGCAAAGATTTACCGCAGTGACCGCAAAGACGATGCGGCGCCCCGGCAAAGACGACGCAAGCGTAACCGGCAAAGACGACGTGCCCCTAAGAAGACGACGCATAACCGGCAGAAGACGGTAGACGCTGCCCTTAAGAAGACGACGCTGCTGCTCGGCAAAGACGACGCTGCTGCCCCGCAAGCAAAGACGACGCGCTAATCGGGCAAAGCCATTTACCGCTACAGCCCGGCAAAGACGACGCGGCGCACCGGTGCAAGACGACGCGGCGCTCCCGCAAAGACGACGGCGACCCTGTGCCATTTTGACGTATGCCCCGGCAAAGACGCATTGCGGCAGTGCTCCCTTTGAAGACGACGCGGCGCTGCTGGGCAAGACGACGCGTGCCCTTGGGCAGAAGACGACGCAGTGACCGCAAAGACGCATGCCCAAATATTTATCGCTAAGCCTGGCAAAGACGACAAGGGTAAAGACGGCAGGTGTTATTTACCTCGGCAAAGAAGCCCCCTATAAGACATTTATATGCATTTCGCCACAGTATATTGCCACCTAAAAAGCTGTGCATAATTTTTTTTTCCATCTTCTTTCATATTTTTATAATATAAACATAAAACTTTGATATAATATGAATATTAACAAGTTGAAAATGAATTATTTCTCAATTTTTTTTTTTTTTTTTATAAAAATTTATTTTTAATATTTTTTTTTTTTATAAAAATTATTTTTTAATATTTTTATTATTATTTTTTTTTCTAGTTTCCTTTTGTCAAAATCGATTCTCACGATTTATTTTCTCCAAACCTTTCCACCCACATCATTTATACGACGGTAAATCTATTCAACCCTCCTCATATCAACGCATTTTCGGGACAGAAGCCAGACGACTAACATAAAGCGACGAGATCTCCGGCACGTGGAGTTTTTCCATCCAAAAACCCCCTCGATTTTTATCCTCACACAGGCAATTTGCACAACAAAATAAGCGTGGATACTTAATAGCACTTGGTCAAGATGCACGAGGAGGCACCAATCCGCCCAATTTTGCAAACGATAATATCCGAACTTACGGCCTGGGCGCTTAGTTATTATGCACCTAACGAATAAACTTAGCTCTCACGATAGCATTCGCTAAAATAATTTTTCGAGCAAACGACGCCAACAAAAAATTCATTTTCATGGAGTCATTAGAAAATCGCAGTATTGGCGAGTTTTGAGCAACACTTGGTTATATTTCACGCATCGAGGCACCTCAATGCATTTGCATTTTCCAAACCTTTCCACCCACATCATTTTATACGACGTAAACGGTTCAACTCCAATATCAACGCATCGGACATAGCTTGCACGACTAACATAAGCACGCATTCGCACGGAGTTTTTCCATCCAAAACCCCCTCGATTTTTATCCGCGGCAACTTGTACAACAAAATGCTTTGACACTTAATACATTTTGGAATGCATGCACGAGAGGCACCAACTGGCCCAATTTTGGTAAACTTTTCCACCAACACTTGGGACTTGTCCGCTCGAGTGTCATCCTCAACTCCTGCATCAAGCAACATGTGCCATTTTAGGATTTGGGACGACCGGAGCTTATTGGCTTTAATCTCACGATCGTGGCAGCAGTGCCACTCGCCGCCAATACCCTCCTCAAGGCTGCATTTAAGTCGCCTCAAGAAGTGATTCTCACAGCTTACACGGTGGAAATTGTACTCACATGACGGCCGCCGAACCCTTCCGCCTCGACGGCTTGGCCAATGACACGGCCCTTGGGGACCGGGAGGCCTAATCGCTGGTCGGCAACGGGCGGGCGACGTTGCCGCCCAGCCCTGGATTCCCGACTTGGGAGGCGTTCACCATAATCCAACGACGGTAGCTTCACATCGGGTTAAACTAAGCGATGAGACCAATTCAGAAAGGACCAATCCGCTCCTCTCGTGACTAGGTTGAACGGCTATCGCGACACCTGCCATCGGCAGGGTAAACTAACCTCCGTCTCACTTACCTGCCTAAAACCCGCCTCACGCCCCTATCAGCGCGGGTGAACAATCCAACACTTCCCGGTGAACCCCCCGCTTCACAAATGGCTGTGAAGAGCCGACATCGAAGGATCAAAAAGCAATCGTCGCTTATGAACGCTTACAAGCCGCTTAATATCCCTCGTGGTAACTTCTCCGACACCTCTACCAAATCTTCAAGGTCTGTAAAAGGATCGTTAGCCACGCCACCTGCCTCAGACTGTGATCGAAATCGAATCAAACGAAGCCACCCTTCCCTGCTCCACACGAGATTGCTCGCTTGAGCTCATCTTAGGACACCGCGTTTATCTTTGAATGATGCCGCCCCACCCAAACTCCACCGACAATGCCTTCCGCCTTCCTGGGATCGGCCCTACAATCCAGCCTGGTCTAAAAAGAGGGCAACACGGCCCGATTCACACGGAATAAGTAAAATAACGTTAAAAAGTAGTAGTATTTCACTTTTGGGCCTCTGCCCCACTTATCCTACACCTCTCAAGTCATTTCACAAAGTCGGACTAGAGTCAAGCTCAACAGGTCTTTTCCCTCACGATTCTCAAGCCTCGCTCCTCGGTTTCGCTGGATAGTAGATGTGGATGTTGGGAATCTTTCATCCATTCATGGCCACTAATTAGATGACGAGGCATTTGGCTACCTTTTAAGAGAGTCATAGTTACTCCCATTAAGCATCTAAGCGCTTTTAGTTGTTGGGCTGAATTTCTTCACTTTGGACATTCGTAGAGTTCGCGTAAATCACATTGCGTTAGCATCCGGGCAGTGGGACTATCGCAATGCTTTGTTTTTACCTTTAAATGGGGCCGGATTCCCTTTGTCCGTACCAGCCTGGAAGCCGACTGCTCGACGCCGGGAAGTGCCCTGGAGGGAGCTGCTCCTCGCCCGTCTCGGCCGGGCACGTGGCAACCCGCTCTCGCCACGCGAGCAGCTCGAGCAGTCCGCCAGCAGCCGACGGGTTCGGGATCGACCCCGTGCTCGAGCTAATCCTTTTCCCGAAGTTACGGATCCATTTTGCCGACTTCCCTTGCCTACATTGTTCCATCGACCGTAGGTCGTTTCACCTTGGAGCACTGAGCCAAGTTATGAGTACGACCTTGGACGGCACTCCCCGGGTCCTCCTGATTTTCAGGCCGGGCTGGGGCGCACCGGACACCACGCTTGGCCGCAGTGGTGCTCTTCCCCCAGCTGGCTGACCTCCTACCGAGCCAAGCTCAGGGCGGGTGTGCCGTTAAACGTAAAAAGATAACTCTTTCCCGAGGCCCCCTTCGCCTCGACGCCTCTCCGACTTCTAACGCTGCCAACCGGCCACGCCTTGCTCAGAATTTTAACCCGATTCCCCTGAGCACGCTAAACGCCGCCATCTGCCGGGCTTCCCGACCCTGGGGATCGACTAACCCCATGCGCAGCGCCGCTCATTACGAACCTTTCCCCTCTTCGCCTTCAAAGTTCTCATTTGAATATTTGCTACTACCACTAAGATTCGTGACCGACGGCCGCTCTCCGCCTCGTGGCTCTCTAGGTTTTACGGCGATCGGGCCAAGCCCACTATCTGGCTCGGCACTCGGGCCTGGAGGTCGCGCTGCTGTTGGGCCCATCCATTTTCTGGCTTGATTCAAGTGAGTTGTTACACACTCCTTAGCGGATTTCGACTTCCATGACCACCGTCCTGCTGTCTTAATCGACCAACACCCTTTGTGGGATCTAGGTTAGCCGCTGCTAGCTGGCACCGTGAATCTCGGCTTCCGGTTCATCCCAGACGCTGCCTCGCTACTCAAAATGGCCCACTCGGGAGCTCTGATTCGTGGCACGTGCTCAACGGAGTACCAGGCCGGCCCTACCTATTTAAAGTTTGAGAATAGGTCGAAGGCCGCGCCCGATGCTCTAAGTAATCATCGGGTTTTTACCTCGATAGAATCCTGCCGCACAGAGTTCAAATGCCTATCCCGAGGGAAACTTCGAGCGAACTACTACTAGACGGTTCATTAGTCTTTCGCCTTATACCTAAGTCGGATTTAACGATGCATCGCCAAGACGCCGCGGGCTTCACCAGAAGCTCGCTTCGCCGCCAGTATGGCCATCATCTTTCGGTCCCGGCTGTGTATGTCGGCCACTCCGAACCTCTTCTCAAAAGACAAGGTCGGTCGGCGCACCCCCTCAAGCGATCCCACCACCGCCTTTACGCCTTTACGGCTTTAGTGCACCCGCTGACTCGCACACATGTCGAATTTTTGGTCCGTGTTTCAAGACGGTCGAATTGAGCCCATGTATTCTCAAAGACTGGAGCGCGGGCAGGGATGCTGAAGACGCCGGTGCGCAGACGCCGCCCCGCCACGATCGCGCAGACGGCATTCCACGGGCCTATCTACCGGCTGGCCGCCGCACAATCCGCGCGGCTGTCCACACTCCCCGAAATGATCGGGCGGACCGGATTTCACTGCTCCGATACGACTGGGCGCATCGCCGGCCCCCATCCGCTTCCCTCCCGACAATTTCAAGCACTCTTGGATTTCTTTTCAAAAGTCCTTTCACTTTCCTGCAGATTACTGCCATTCCGCCTCTCGCCCGTATTTAGCCTTTGACGGAATTCTACGCCCCGCTTGGGTCGCATTCCCAAACAACCCGATCACGACAAGGCGCGACAGGTCCGGCACAACGGGCTCACTCCTTCGGCGCCCCTTTCCAGGGACTGCCCCATCCGTCACGGTGACGCTCCGCATTCACAATTGATCAATGGCCCGATTTCCTCAAGCCGGGCTACTTCCCGGTCGGCCTCTAAGCATTGGGGTGGAACTCTTGTAAGTTTCTTTCTCCGCTTATTGATACGCTTTTAAATTCAATGCAATCCCGCCCGACTGGCCTAGCACGAGTTTTCCCACCCAAGAGCCGGGAAGCACGTGCCTTAGCCCTTGAGAGCCATTTGAAGGTTTTGGCACACGGCTACGACGCTGAAGCGGTCGCCCAAATCACCATCCTTGTCGCAAGCCCTTAACTCCAATCCCGGGACTTCGACCAACCCAAGTGCACAGTGAGGTCACAATCCACCACATCTCACGAATTGGGATGGGTGACGCCGATGCGTGACTTTTCAAAGTGCATTTGCCTTTAGCTCAATGGTTTGTGCCATCCTCATGCTCAGCACTGCCTCACGGGATTCCTCGCAATTCACACCAAAGTAACGATTTCACGTTTACCTGGTTTCTAGATATCCGGCTAAGGCTTCAGAGTTTGCTAGAGCAAAGAAGCCATCTCTGTCTCTAGGAGAGGATGGCCCTGCCCTTTGTCAGTATTCCTCACGCTTTCTCGCTGGTCAGTTGCTAAGCACCACACTTTAAAGACGCTCAAGCACCGTTAGGCTCCCTGATCAATAGTCTGTATTATCCCGTTGTGACAACCGAAGTTCTGTTAAAAACGTGCCTCACTGGTGGCCTCGCTTATACAGATTCGACAATGATCCTTCCGCTGTGCTCCAATTTTACGAAACCTTGCTTACGATTCTCCTTCCTCTAAATAGATAAAGTCTCAATGACTTCTCAAGACGTCAAGAATTTCCACGCCGCCGATCCAACATTTCACCGGATCATTCAATCGGTAGGTTTTGACGGGCGGTGTACAAAGTGCAGTGGACGTAGTCAACGCGAGCCGAGCCTACCCCCGCTACTAGGAATTCCTCGCTTAAGACCAACACCGCAATGATCTATCCCCAACACGATGAGCCTCAGACATCCGGCCCTCCGTGGCCAAGGCCAGGCAGACCAAGTGCCCGTGAACATCTTCAAGGGCATCATGCACTGGGTATTGCTCAAACTTCCACGGCCTAAAAAGGCCGAGTCCTACCGCTGGCGGAGACTCCTCCTCCTCAAGATAGCTAGTTAAAGTGGGCCGAGGTCCTGCCTCGTTAACGGAATTAACTCAGACAAATCGCCCACCTCAACTAAGAACGGCTTGAATTCACCACCCATGAATCTCGGAAGAGCTACTCCTGCCAACCTTACTAGCGAAACCGACCTCGGAAGCCTGTCAGTCACCTGCCGCAGTGCCCACTCCTCGTGGTGCCTCCTGGTCAATTCCTCCCTTTAAGTTTCAGCCTCTCATAATCATACTTCCCGGAACCCAAAACTTTGATTTCTCATAAGGTGTCATGAACTCTAAAAGCACATCCGCCCGATCCCGTCGGCATCAAGTTTATGGTCGGGATCGTAGACGGTATCTCCATCTGCCTTCAGCCCCAACTTCGTTTGATTAATGAAAACATCTCGCAAATGTTGCAGCTTGTTCGCCTTCATAAATCCAAGAATTTCACCTCCTACTGGCGAAACACGAATGCCCCCGATCAAGCCCCTCGTTAATCATTACTCCGATCCCGGCAACGTAATAGGGATCGAAATCCTATAACGCAATCCCACGCTAATGGCGTGAGCGTAGGCTGGGCTTTTGAGCACTCTTAATTTCTTCAGGTCAGCCGCTCACCCGCCAATTAAGGCCGGAGCGTATCGCGGCGTAAGAGACGAGACGCACCCAGTACACCGAAAGGCGGACTGCCGACCCATCTCAAAGTCAACTACGAAGCTTTAACCTAAACAACTTAAAGATACGCTACTGAGTCGAATTACCGCTGCACCCGTGACTTGCCTCCAATGGATCCTCAAGTATGGGATTTATTGTAATTTCATTCCCAATTACTGCACTATCGGGCCCGGTATTGTTATTTATTGTCACTACCTCCCCCGTGTCGATTTGCAATTTTGCGCCTGGCCTTTCCGACGTAGCCGCTTTCTCGTGCCTCCTCCTGAATCGAACCCCACTCCCTCCGTCACCCGTCACCACTCACGCGTAGGCCACTATCCTACCATCGAAAGTTGATAGGGCAAATTTGAATGACGCTAAGCCGCTGCACGAGGGCCGCGGCGATCCGGCTGCTATCATGAATCATCGCAAAGAACGAGCACGGTGCCCGCTGGGCCGACCTTTATCTAATAAATGCAACCCCTTCCGTAGTCGGGCTCGCACGATAGCTCTAGACTACTACATTATCCGAGTAAAGGTACCATCAAACAAACTATAATCGATTTATCAGAGCCATTCGCTAGCTTTCACAGCCTCGAATTAGTTCATACTTACACACATGGCTTAATCTTTGAGACAAAGATATGACTATCGGCAGATCAACTGTAGCAATCCTCAACGACAAGCCACCGGTGACTTGCCAAAAAGGCTCCTAAAACTGATCGCAAATGCTCTCGCAACGAAGCGATTATCACTTTGTTAGACGTAAAAGAGGTACAAAACCTCATGCCCAATCAAATATACCACATCCTAGAGCTCAAGCAACTTCCCTAGGCACCAATCCCCAAACACGAATGTATGAGAACTGGGACATATGGATAGCTTTACGGTTCGCCCACATCACCCAACAAAGGGGCCACGAAAGGCAAAAGTAACACGTTTAACCGGCCAATTACCATAATAGTAGGTACCCAACACAAGAAACCAAACGCAACCAAGAGATTAGTATCACTTGGAACACAATCAAAAGGCTGGGGCTGGTGATGGACGTGCCGTCAAGCAAGCGCAAGGATCCAACCAACCAACACAAGCCAAACACCACTCATGCGCCTACACGTATGCCAATTCAAGCACCCTTGATTCAATAAAACGACTACCCATGTAGGCAACAAGGCCATGGAAAAAATCGAACGCTGAATCTGGTGGCAAAAGAAAAGAACCGCTTGGCACGATAGTTGGCACGGGACAAGTGCACGCTCTCAAAGACGACGGCGCCCTTGGCAAGACGATGCAGGAAGCCGGGTAAAAGACGACGCGGCAGGGCAAAGACGACAGAGCAGCCTGCAGCACGACGTGGCGGCCCGGCAAGACGACGCAATAGCCCCGGCAAAGACGACGTGCGGAATCGGCAAAGACGGCCGCCATGTAATCGGCAAGACCACGCGGCACGACGGCGACCGCAAAGATCGCAGTGCCGCGGGTAAAGACGACGTGGCGAACCGGGCAAAGACGACGGTGAACCGGCAAAGACGACGTGGCGAATTCCTTGAAGACGACGGCGCCCCAAGAAGATTTATCGGTAAAGTAACCGGCAAAGACCACGTGCGAACCGGCAAAGACGACGGTATCCCGGCAAAGACGACACGCGGCGACCGGCAAAGACGACGCGCGCCCCGGTAAAGACGACGTGCGCCCCGGCAGCACACGCGGCGAACCGGGTAGCACGACGGCGACCGGGTAGCACGACGTGGCGTCTTCGGTAAAGACGCGACGGCGACCGGTAAAGACAACGCGGGCGGAATCGGAAAAGACGACGCGGCGCCTGGTAAAGACGACGGCGCCGGTGCGACGACGCAAGACGGCACTCTGAAGAAGTCCCCCCTATAGTACATTTATATGCATTTGGGCTAGTTGCAGAGTACAAGCACCTAAAGTCAGCTGCATAATTTTTTTCCACCATCACGACGCGTATGCCCCGAGCACGACGGCGGCAGGGAGGCGCAAAGACGACGCGGCGGCCCCGACAAAGACGACAAGGCGCGAGCCCGGCAAAGACGACGCTGCTGCCCCAGCGACGACGGCGAATCCGGCAAAGACGACGGCAAGCCTGCAAAGATTTTATTGCAAAGCCCGGCAAAGACGACGGCATCGGCAAAGACGACGCGGCGCCCCGGCAAAGACGACGCGGCGCCCCGGCAAGACGACGCAGAGCCCGCAAAGACGACGCGCGAATCGTAAGAAGACGACGCGGCGCCCCAAGAAGACGATGCGGCGAACGGCAAAGACGACGTGCGGCGTCTCCCGGCAGCGACGCGCTGCTGGCAAAGATTTGACGACGGCCGGGCAAGACGACGTGCGCATTTACTGGCAAAGTAAGTCCCTATAGTACATATATATACGCATTTCGGGCGGTTGCAGGAGCGGGCACCTAAAAAGCCGCTGCGCATAATTTTTTTTCCACTATCACGACGTTAAGGTGTACCACGGCGCTCCCGCGCATTTATCGCAGCGAATATCCGCAAAGACGACGCGGCGAATCGGGCAAGCATTTTACGCGGCGGCGAATCCCACGAGCGTATGTTCTTGGCGAAGACGGTGCCCGCGAAGACGACGCGGCGGCCGGGTAAAGCAAAGACGACGCGGCGCATTTACTCTAAGCAAAGAAGTCCCCCTATAGTACATTTATATGCATTTAAGCTAGTTGGTAGAGTACAAGCACCTAAAAGCCGGGCTGGTGCATAATTTTTTTTCTTACTATCACGACAAGGCGCTTTCGCAAAGACGACGGCAAGGCGGTAAAGTGACGACGCAAGGTTCTGCAAGACGACGCAGGTACAGGCGGTGAAGACGACGCAGTAGTTCTCGGTAAAGGATACGGCGACTCCGGCAAAGACGACGTGGCGTCCCCCGGGTAAAGATGACGGCGTAGTGGGCGATGAGCGTGGCGTTCCCGCAGATTATCGCTACAAGGCCGGGTAAAGACGATGCAGCAGCCTGCAAAGACGACGCAGTACCCGGCAAAGACACGGTGCTCCCAGTAGTTATGACGCGGCGGAATCGGCAAAGACGACGGTATCCAGGGGAAGACGACGCGGCGAATCGGGCAGCACGACGCGGCGTCTCCGGGTAAAGACGACGCGGCGAATCGGAAGACGACGCGCTGCCCCGCAAGAAGACGACGCGGCGCTGCTGGCAAAGACGACGCACGGCCGGGTGTTACGACGTGCGCACGGCACTCGGCAAAGAAGTCCCCCCTTATAGTACATATATATGCATTTGGGCTAGTTGTGAGTACAAGCACCTAAAAGCCGCCGTGCATAATTTTTTTTTTCCACTATCACGATGCAGCAGGGCAAAGCATTTCTTATCGCCAAGGCCCCGGCAAAGATGACGGCGAAATCGGCAAAGACGACGCGGCGAATCCAAGAAGACGACAAGTAATCCCAAGAAGATGACGCGGCGCCCGCAGCACGACGCGGCGCCCCGGCAGCGATGACGCGGCGAATCGGGCAAAGACGACGCAGCCCCAAGAAGACGACGCGGCGCCCCAAGAAGACGACGCGGTGACCGCAAAGACGCCAGGCGACCGGCAAGCAGATTGCCCCGGCAAAGACGACGCGGCGGTCCGGTAAGACGACAAGGCCCCGGCAAAGACGACGGCGAATCGGGTAAAGATGACGCTAAGCGTTTCTAAGAAGACGACGCTACGCGGTAGCACGACGTCAGCCTCAAAGACGACGCGGCGAATCGGGCAAAGACGACGCTGCCCCGGCAAAGACGACGGCAACCGGGTAGCACGACGCGGCGCCCCGGGTAGCACGACGCAGGACAGCAAGACGACGCAGTAAGGCCCTGCTAGAAGACGACGCTGCCCCGCAAAGACGAGACGGCAAGCCTTTTCCGGGTAAAGATTACGGCGCTCCCCGCAAAGACGACAGGCGAACCGGGTAAAGACGACGCGGTGTCTCGCAAAGACGACGCAGTGACCGGGTAAAGATTTATCGCGGCGCTCCCGGCAAAGACGACAAGTAACCGGGTAGCACGACGCTAAGGCCTCTGCAAAGACGACGGCGTGTTTTCGGTGCAAAGATACGGCGTCTCCCGCAAAGACGACGGCGAACCGGGTAAAGACGACGGCGCTCCCGGGTAAAGACGACGCGGCGAACCGGCAAAGACGTGACGCTGCTGCCCCGCAGCACGACGCGGCGAATCCCGGCAAAGACGGCGGCGCCCCGCAAAGACGACGCGGCGTTTCGGTAAAGACGACGTGCGTGGCGGGCAAAGACGACGCGGCGCCCCGCAAAGACGATGCGGCAGTTTTCTAAAGACGACGGCGCGCAAGTGGGCAAAGACGACGCAGTAAGGCGCCCCGGCAAAGATGACGGGTGGCGACCGGCAAAGACGACGGCGTTCCCAAGAAGACGACGCCAAGGCCCTCGGCAAAGACGACGCCAAGGGTAAAGATGGCGCGGCGTTTTGACCGGGCAAGGCGCCAGCTCCCTATACATTTATATGCATTTGGGCTAGTTGTAGAGTACAAGCACCTAAAAGTCAGCTGGTGCATAATTTTTTTTTTTTCCATCTTTTCATATTTTTATAATATAAACATAAACTTTGATATAATATGAATATTAATGCTGAAAATGAATTATTTCTCAATTTTTTTTTTTTTTTATAAAAAATTTATTTTTTAATATTTTTTTTTTTATAAAAAATTATTTTTAATATTTTTATTATTATTTTTTTTCTAGTTTCCTCATTAAAATGATTCTCAACAGACGATTTTCTCCAAACCTTTTCCACTCCACATCATTTATACGACGTGTAATCTATTCAACCCATATCAACGCATTTTGACAGAGTTTCAGACGACTAACATAAGCACGCATCTCCGGCACGGAGTTTTTTCCATCCAAAAACCCCTCGATTTTTATCCGTGCACTCTGCACAACAAAATAAGCGTGATACTTAATAAAGACTCTGGGTCGCAAGATGCACGAGGAGGCACCAATCCGTCCTTAATTTTGCAAACGATAATATCCCCGAACCATGCCTTTTGGCGCTAGTTATTATGCAATTTAACGCAACAAACCAGCTCACGATAAGGACTTAAAATAATTTTTCTCGATAAACCACGCCAACAAAATTCATTTTCATGTTTCCGTCAAAACTACGTACATGGCTCGAAAGCAAAGACTTGGTTATATTTCACGCATTTGAGGCACCTCCTCACGTGACGCATTTTCCAAACCTTTCCACCCACATCATTTATACGACGTAACGGTTCAACTCCAATATCAACGCACGGACATAGCTTCCAGACGACAACATAAGCACGCATCTCCTGAGACGGAGTTTTCCATCCAAAACCCCCCATTTTATCCGTGCAACTTGCACACAAAATAAGCGTGATAATTTAATAGCACTTGGTCGCAAGATGCATCGAGGAGGCACCAATCCGTCTAATTTTGCAAACTTTTCCCACTGCAACACTGGGACTTGTCCGCTCGAGTGTCATCCTTGAACTCCGTGATCAAGAACATGTGCCATTTTAGACGGGGAGGATTTAATCGGAGCGACAAAGGGCCGACCTCAAATGGGATCGTGGCAGCAAGGCCACTCTGCCGCTTACAATACCCCGTCAGATTTAAGTCGCCCTCGCAAAGGATTCCGCGCCACACCGTGAAATCAGACTACACGACGGCCGCCGAAACTCCTCCGCCTCGACGGCTTGGCCACGACACACGTGCTCCTCGGGGACCGGAGGCCCTTTACCGCGTCGCAACGGGCGGCGGGCGCATGCGCTTCTAGCCCGGATTCTGACTTAGAGGCGTTCAGTCATAATCCAACGACGGTAGTCAAGGCCATCAAGCTTAAATCCGCCGATGACCAATTGTGCGAATCAACGGTTCCTCTCGTACTAGGTTGAATTACTATTGCTACACCGGCCATCGCAGGGTAAAACTAACCTGCCTCACACGACGTCTAAACCCAAACCACGCTCCCTATCGCAAGGGTGAACAATCCAACACTCGTGAATTTCGCCTACAACGATAGGAAGAGCCGACATCAAGGATCAAAAAAGCAACGTCGCTTATGAACGCTGGCTGCCACAAGCCGCTTATCCGTGGTAACTTTTCTCGACACCTCTAAATTTCAAATCTTCGGCGCTCCAGCGGATCATAGCCACTTTCATGCTCAGATTCGTGACTGAAATCAGAATCAAACGAAGCTTTTTACCCTTCCTCTGCTCCACACGAGATTGCTCGCTTGAGCTCATCTTAGGACACCCGCGTTATCTTTTAATGCATGTGCCGCCTGCACTAAACTCCCACCGACAATGTCTTCGCTCGATCGCCCGCGAATCCAGCCTGGGGTCCAAAGAGGGCAAAGGCTCCGCCTCCGATTCACGGAATAAGTAAAATAAGCAAAGTAGTGGTATTTCACTTTGCCTTTCGGCCCACTTATCCTATACCTCTCAAGCCATAATAAAGTCGGACTGTAGTCAAGCTCAACAGGTCTTCTTTTCCCCGCCGATTTCGCCAAGCCCGTTCTCTTTGGTCAGGTTTCATTGATAGTATGTGATGCTGGGAATCTGTTAATCCATTCATGCCAATAATTAGATGATTTATATTTGGCAGCAATACGTAACTGAACGAAGCATACTGA
>JADFUC010001924.1:0-27197 GCA_019722365.1 Lithospermum erythrorhizon | reverse complement strand
TCAATTGTGCTTCGTTTCAGTTACGTATTGCTAATGCCTAATCCGATCTTGTAGGGCCGGAGACGTTACACTTAAATATTTGAATCTGTGAAAATTCAAATATTGATCATTAATAACTTGACATTTATTTTTTGTATTGTCTCATAAGTTATTCAAACTTTATATAGGTTACTCAATTTACTTTCTATTTAATTTCATATTTTCTTCTTTGATGGTACCAAACCTTTGAATTTATAGTTTTTTTATTGTTAATTGAGATACCGAGAAGCAGCTTATTCGAATATTTATTAATTCACAGTCCATGGGGACTTGTGTTTTACACAATTTATAATAAAATGTAATTTGATTAATTCATTACTCCAAATACTCTTAAGATATTTTTTGTATAAATTTGATATAGGTATTGATGATATTGTGTAAACATAAGTAGTCGTTTTACGCCATTAACCCAAAATTTTTAATGATCAATATTTCATATAAAAATCAAATAAATCAATTAAAATGAATGAATTAGAATAACTGTAATAAGTCAAACTTCAAGTCAATATATCGAGAATACAAATTATTAAGTATTAGCATAGCGGATCGAGATCGACTTTCTAATAGTGCACTAACCAAATAATGAAACAAAATAATTTACTAATATTTTTGAATGATATAAGAAAAATATAATGGGACAATAATACCATTTTTTAAAAAGAAATCGATAAAATTTGTGATGCATCCAAACCAATTAATGCATAGGTCTGCCTATGTATTAATGCTTTAATAAGTTTATAATTATTAATTTTTTTAGGCAGTATTGAAGTAGTTTTACTTGTTTTTTTTATTAGTAACATATATTTATACCCTTTACTAAAACAAAAACAAAAACTATAAAGTATTAAAGAATTAGTATATGAGTATTAAAACATGTATATATATAACTAATTTATTTAAATTTTTTGTATTACTTTTTACTTGAATAATTGTGTTAGATCGATATATGATGGATACAAACGGAAAACTTCGAAATACTCTGGAATATTTCTTGTAGTAATTTTTTGATGAAATCATCTTATTGTTGCATGTGAAGACATCTTTTATGTCGAGACACCGTGAGACCCGAGATGCCGATGGCAAATGGCGAGTTTGAGTTTGTTAACCTATAAATATAGGATGATTTCATGAGTTTTATTTATCGCTCAAATACGTAGAAGAGAAAAAAATTCGTCACCAGAATAATATTAAATTAACTTTAATATTATTGAAGAACATAGTTTTGTTCTTGAAGAACTTAGAGAGTTTATCTTATTTCTTGATAGGCTTTGTGGTTGAGATTTTCGATTGTATGAAAATCTTGAACATAGATTATAGCTAGTGGTAGGGCTATGCTTGATCTTCTAGTTTATAAGTGGATTGCGGCCGGGCTGACATAGCGTACCTTTCACGTTGAAAGCGAACTGTATAAAATTCTTGTGTGCATTTATTTCCGCTTAAATTTAATGCGTTTTTTATTATTGCTTGAAACTCGGAAGGATTTAGGGTCTTAAATCCTAGCAATTGGTATCGAGGTTGGTATTAGCTTAGTTGTGAGTTTAAGAATCAATGGTGCAGGCGAAGGAATTGTAGCGTCTTTGTAGAAATTAGATGGAATCGATTTTCCACGTTGTAAGATGTGTATGGAGGATTATGCATGCGGAAGAAGTGAACAAACCATTAGGAGGCTTTGAGAAGATGTATGAATGAATGGATGGAATTAGACCGAGGCGGGTCTTGGGTATGATCGGACCTTGTTTGTCGGAAACGTAGTTATGCGTTGCTAAGGAGACAACCACATGAGGCGATAGAAGGCTTTGTACGATACATGTAAGCCTTACGCAAATAATAAGGTCTTACCGTGAGAAAAAGCTGTTTCACCTTAAGATGTCGAGAAAGAATACACCCATGCTTGAGACACGCCAATGATTTATTAGCATTATTAATCAACTTCTCGGCCAGTAGATGTTAATGTTGATGATGATACAAGACATGATTTTGTTGGCTTCGTTACACGAAGTTGGGAGCGATGAGGCTGACGATAGTAATTACATGGAGGTTACTAACAAGGTTGAACTTAAGGTGGTTGTAGGCGTATGGGTAATCGAGGTCGTAAGCTTCATGTAAGTGAAGATGCTAAGGGTTATGCATTAAGTGTAGGAAGAGGAAGAGCTTGAAGGCAGAGGTTTTGGAAATAGTGGAGGATCACCAGGTAGAGGTAAATAATTACGATCTTGTGTGATGGGATTGTGAGCGAGGTCACATGAAGGGCCTTTGCTGAAACACTTGGTGGTAGCATGTTGTGTTAGCGATTATTCCACGGCGGCGCTTTGATTTTATCTATGAATGCTTCCGTTGATTCTGGATAGTAGATTACGGAGCTTCTTTTCATACTTACGCGCGAGAGATGTAATGGTGAATTATGTTTATGGGAATTATGGGAATTTCATCTTTGTTAATGGTGAGCTCCAGTTGGATATAATAGGTATGGGAGATGTGAATCTAAAGTTGTGGAATAGTTCCTTCTAGAAGCCGACAAGGTAGTATGTTCGAAATTAGGGAAGAGTTTAATTTCGGTGAGTCGGCTAGATGTTGATGGTTATCGAACTACTTTCGAAGATGGTAATGGAAGGTTCGGGGGACAGTAATATAAAGGGTAGAAGTCGGTACTTTCATGCCCGGTGGCGGTTCTCGAAGAGGTTGAAGAGAGGATGCAGGTGCGGAGAAAGCGAGGTGGGGTCGACATGGGGTTTGCGAAGATAGAAAGGATTGTCGTTGGTGAAATTCTGTTACGGATATCTTTGAGAGGTTCTCGGGAGATTACGAGGCGTACAAATAGTCGTTGAAGGTCGAGAAAGATCTGACGAATGTAATACTTCGTTTGGTGATGGGTTAAATTTGGGGGACTCTGCAGGATGCAACGGTTACGTGTTGCGTGAATCATCTGAGTTAGCGGCGTGTTTCAAAGTCAGCGGTGAGAGATATTCCAACCTCTTGTGATTCTTTGCTAGCTGTTGAAGATGTTACATTCAGCATCGAGAGATTCGATGAATTAGATCGAGGAAGTAGTCGGCGTGGAATGGGAAGCTGAAGAGAGATTAGTGATGACCAATCAAACTTTGAGTTTTCAAGGTGCGTGGGTTGAAGATCATGAAGATCAAAGCAAAGGCGGAGGCGTGGAGATTATGCAGATGAAATCAACGGGGTAGAAGTAATGACTATTCTAGATTAGCCGGTCGAGTTGGTGTCGTCGGGGATGCGGGATTGGAAAGAAGGTCTTTGAAGTTGGAAGGATAGAACTTCGGTGGGAGTTCGTGGATGAGGACTTTCGGGAAGGCTGCTTTAGAATGGTGTTTGAAGGCGGTGATCAAAATGTCTTAGTGGGAGAGATTGTTCGTGTGAGGCATCTTTTTATCGAGCATCGAGACCCAGGAGTCTCGATGGGTCTCGATAATTTGACTCCAGTTTGTATGGAGGCATTGAGACTGGTCTCGATGGGGTCTCGATAGCGAGTCTGAAAAGGCGGGTTTTAGGCGGTTTGAAGGCTTTGGAGCCCCGAGAAAAGGCATGGTCTTACTGGAGACATTGCTTTATGGGATGATTTCATGAGTTTTATTTAGCAGCATGAATCGTAGAAGAGAGAAAATTAAATCATAGAATAATATTAGGTCTTTAATATTGTTAAGACCAACATAGTTTGTCTTGAAGAAGCTTAGAGTTATCTTAGTTAGCGATGAACTTTGTGGTTGAGATTTTAGTTATTGTAAGAAAATCTCAGCATGTAGATTCTCTAAACTGAGTGGTGAGGGGTTATGTAAATCTTACGGTTTATTAGTGGATGCAGCTAGCGTATGAGAGCGTACCTTTCACGTTGAGGGAGCGCGTATAAAATTCTTGTATACGTTTTATTTTCGTGGCTTAAATTTGCAGCCGTTTTTTATTGATTCTTGAGCTAAAGAAGGTTGCCCAAAATGTAAATGAAATCCTAACTTTATTATTTCTTGTATGTAACTTTTGTTTAAATTACATATGAACTACCAGACTCCATAATGGGTGAATCAGACTTAATTCAAATTTGAATGTGACTACTTCTTAACTTTTAATATAACCCATCGGAATCGGATTGCGATATTTGTTTTGCTAGTTGTCCAATATTTTTTTGTTGCGACTACTCCAAATTTATTTTATTGTCAATTAAATATTAGAATTATACTACTAGAATATAATAAGCAAAAGTTATATAATGCGTTATTATAATATTATTTGGGGGTAGAAGTTAAGTTTATGTTCGAGGTTGTGTTATTAAAAAGGCGAAAATTAAGCCCAGAAAGCGGAATGCCAAACATTTCATAAATATCTTTTGAACTCCGCATCATTATTAAGTAAATCGTTATCAAAATCATTTCATATTTCTTGTCGTAAAGTAGAAGACCTCCCCCCTGCTTCCTCTATCTTGATTTTCATTTTCTTGGTGGAATCTTGTTTGCAATTCACTCCGTAATCTTGTTCATCGTCTAGCAGTTATCGAAGATTATGATTTTATCTTGAATCTTGACATTTTGAGCTATAGTTGATCATTTTATAAGTTTGACTTTTGTTGACTTTGTGATTTGGGGTTTTGAGACTTTAAAATGGTAGAGATGTATGCCCTAAGCTTGAATATTGGTTAGAGTGATTAGAATCAATTTGGTGGTTGAAATTTGTGGAATAAGTTAGTTGACTTTTAGGTTGACTTTTCCCAAATCAAATTTTAGTTGCAAAAGTATGTTAATGGACTTTGTTAGAGATGTTTTGGAGTTGAGTTGTGATTTTTGTGTGGTTGGTGGAGATTATGTTAAGATTAGTTGGGTAAAGTGAGTAGTATTTTGGGTATTTGGAATTTAGGTGATTAAATGGTGGATATATTAGTTAGAATAAGTCGATTTTGGGTTGGTTGAGCGGAAGTTGTTTAAAGTGTTAAGCGTTTGGAGGGAGTGATGGCCCACGTTGGGTTGGGGGAAATGTTCTTTCCAGATTTTTTCGTTTTTATTAGTCGGTTTAACTCGCGTAGTAATCTTTTCACCTTAAGTTATAATTGGTAACTAAAACGGTTGTTAAGTTGGATAGATAACTAAATAGAGTTGTTAATATGGTAGTAAGTAGTAATTTTATCTCTCAGGTGTTTTGATTAGGCGTTGAGCGTGGGAAGAGTCACGTGGACTAATAGGCGAGGCGTAGTTTCGTTGCTAGCTAAGGTGAGTATTTATCTCACGGGTGTTGATTAACTACTTGATTGCGGATATGTGTATGTTATTATGAGCTTTCACATTAGAATTGTATATTGAATATGAATTGTGGGTTGAGTTGTTGGGTTAATACATGGTCGTAGGTCGTATAGGTATTTTTAGGTCGTGTTGGTCGTATTAGGATAAGTTGTATATGAGTTGATGATGTATGTTGAGTTGTATTATCCGGTATTTCACGCTATCTGCTCGGTATAAGTGCGGTGTTTTAGCCGTGGCTTCATTCACGATTAGGTGATAGCTTATGTCGACGGGCATAAGTTTCTCCACAACGGAGTTGAGGTTGCTTATATGCGCGTGGTTAGGAAATCGGTTATATTAGGTTAGGCGAGTTGTTGAGTTCTTGAGTTGGTAAGGTTGTTGAGTTGATAAAGTTGTTGAGTTGATTGAGTTCTTTGAGTTATTAGTTGTTGAGTTGTGATTTCATCTTTATCGGTTGATAGAGTAAAAGTCAATTGATTTGTTGCGTATTATTACGGTCTTTAGAAATGTCGTATGTTATTGTTGATTGGCGCTTATCTTGGAATGTTTTATGATGGTAATTTATGAACGCCGTAAATGATAATAAATTGTTAATGACTTCGTATTAAGATCTTAAGTTGAATAATATTATGTACTCTTTACACAGTATATAGATATCGACTACTTTGATGCAGCTATGCATGATTGGAGGTTAATTTAAATTCTTGGGAATATATATATTCGCGAATTCGCCTGACCGTATAGGCGAGGAAATTTCGTTGTTAGGTTGACCAATTGGTCTTTATTCGTCTTCGGGCTTGTTCGAATTCGTCGTGCTTTAGAGCTTCGTGGCCGGCGGGTGACGGTTAATCCTCATGATCTCGTTATTTTTGTTTGGATTGTAGTTCGATTGTCTGTTGTTGTTGTTTTTAGAGATTTTTGGGCATCCTTGCGTTGATATTTTTGCATGTTGAGGAGATATGTTCTATATTAGTTGCTATTACGTAGTTAGGGAATACCACGATGGATTCTTTTCTTAAAAGCGTTAGCACATGCGTTGTATAGTGTTTTTGGGTTATTTCGAGGCAGGTGTCTTTAAAATTTGAGTCGTCAATCGATTGGTGACTCACGGTGTCCCAGATTTGGGCGATTAACTTCGAGATGCGACTTTGGGCGGGTAGATTCTGATCCTAGTGGCGGGATATTACCATGTGATGAAGTCGAGATACTTTCGTAATGATGAAGTGCTTGTGATGAGTTAGCACATGACCAGCGAGGGCGATTTTTTTTTAAATAATTTTAATGTTACTCACATCTTTGTTATCTTGTAGCCATTTCTAGATGGGGCATAAACAACCTTACTTTTTACATCAGTTACGAGTACTAATGGTGTAATATCTAATATAGAATTACGGTAATACGCATTGCTTGATGATGTTTCAATTATTTGAAATTCTTTATCGAATACAAAGTTGAGATTTAATTGGACTCTAAATATATATAGTTGAATTTAAACTCTAAATATAGGCTAGTTAAATAAAATAAAAGAAGGTATTTTAAGTATAAATAAGGATAGAAAGATTCACATTTTTATAATATATTATTCAGGATTGCACTTTGAGGAACCTGAGTGGAACAGGGTGCCATCTAATCAGAGACGGAATCAGGTTGAATATAGAGGGAGGGGCAAATTTTGAAAACAAATGGGGAGAAAAATTTAAAAAAATGACTTATATATGAGAGAAATGACCAATTGTTGCAAAGAAGATAAAAAATGGTTACTAATGGACTTGAACCCGCGCTTTTACAACGCTAAGTTATTTATCTACCAACTGAGCTAAAAGATCTAGGTAGTTCTGTTGATGCAAAATATATTAGTTCTGTCCATGCACCTAATAGAAGTCTATTGATTCCCACCTAACCCGGTAACTGAGACAAATAGCGTGACAGTGGTTCCTACAAATGTGTGGCATTGTCGGATTCGATATCTTTTCAGAAGATTATTCTAGTTTACATGGCACTGTTAATTTTAATGTTTCAAATAGTGGTAATTCAAATTTTAATGATTGTAGGTATTTCTTTCAAGCAAAAAATAACCTCGTGTTTCGTTTCCTTTAAGTATGAATAAAGTTGTGGGTTTTATTTGATTTAATACATTGTGATATCTGGGTCTAGAGTCTATACGTGCTAGTAGTGGGCATAGTATTTCTCATTAATTTTATGATCATGAGCCACTTGAATATTTTTCAACTGTGAATGACTTGACTATGGTGTCTGCAAATGATGTTGGCTATACTCTTGTGTCTCCTTCACAACGAGTTACTCTTGGAACGATTCCATGTGACGCTAGTCCTCCGCCAACTAGTCGAGTGCATTTGCCAGACAGAGCGAGTTCCAATAACATACTCATCAACCTTCTACTCGATTGCAGGGATATGTAACTAATATTGTGATTGCTTAAAAAATAGACCCCCCCCCCCTTCTGGCACCTGCACATGTGCCCCCTGTCCATTTCGTTCCTTAGGTACTTTCTTTCCAATAGCTTGTTATGTAAATTGTGATAAATTTTCTGCACCACACAAATCTTTCTTGGCAGCTCTTTTTGCAGACAAGGAGCCTATGTCTTATAAGGAAGCAGTTCAAAATCCTAAATGGAGTGTGGCTATGCAAGAAGAAATTGGATGTTGTTGGTGTATAAAATCAAGTGTAAGTATGATGGGTCTGTTAAACGTTTTAAAGGGCCCTTGATTGTTTTTTTGAATCATCAAGTTGTTGGGCTTAATTATAATGAGACTTTTGAGTCAATTGAAAAAATATTTATTATGCATGTCTTCCTATTTGTTGTTGTTGCATCTAATTGGGAGATTCATCAAATGGATGTTCATAATACGTTTCTTCATGATGAGTTAGCAGAGGAGCTTTACATGAAGTTACCCCTATATATTCTTGTTCGACACCTAGCAGAGAACATCGTTGTATCAGGTTATGTCAAGCCACGCAAAATTGTTTGCCATGTCACACTCTTTATTGAAGTTTGTGTTTCTTCGATCATATGTTGATTATGGTGTTTTAGTTACAACTAAAGGTGATATTTCTCTTCATGTTCGGTGTATCGATGATCTTTTTTCATTGCGAGTGCTTATTTCACTTTGTTGTTCGACGGTGGGAACAAATATTTGAATTAGTGTTTTTAGCGTGAAGGACCCGATGTTTGAAGTTTTTTCTTGGTATGGAGGTAGCCGTGATGGCACATATGGTCTTTCTCTACCGACACAAGTATACACTAGATGTTCTTCTGAAGTTGGTATCTGAGCCGTGCGATACGCCCGTGAAAGCAACGTAAATAAATCGACACAAATTTAAATTTCTCGTATGTCGGACATTGATGTATCACGTATTTCCTCCAAGGTTAGTGTGAATGCTTCTTAAATTGGGACTACTTACTCGTATGTCGTTTGGTGAGTTGATATCATGCGGCGTGGAGAGAGAGAGTTAGTTCAATCTCACGGTCAAATGCAAGTGGATTGAATGTTGGATGGGATGGGGAAGAGCATGATCTTTCTGAGCAAATGAGTCCAAAAGGTGGAAGGATCCATCGTACTGAGAAGTGTGAGTGCCTTTCGATGAGATATAGTCTTAAGTCGAGTAAAGGATGGTGTGATATTATATGTGAGTAAATGCAATAATATTACATGTTATGTTGTAGGTGAGGATATATATATACTCGTATATATATATAATATATAGTACATTGAGAAGATAGTACTATAAAAGGAAATGAGACTACCCACGTGTACTTTACCCATTTGGTTGAGAATATACGAAAAATTATTTCATAACAGCAGGCTCTGAGCCCCCAGGTATCATCTTTGCGATGGGTTATCACGCGTTAGAGTTTGATGGTCACATCATTTCCAAACTTATTTATCGGTGCGAGGACCGCCAAGTTATTATTATTATTTAAATGTCACATATACGCCGTGACATCCGCCGAGAAGTTGTCAGTCGGTGGATGAGTACCAAGGAATAGAGTTTGAGTGTAACCCCAATTTGTTTCCTCTTTGTGGGGCGACCTCGTGTACTCTTAACCGTGCCACTTTGAGAACTTAGGTAATGGTGATGGGGGACCCTCTTCTCATAAAGAATGCGATTCTTTATTTATTTTTCACTTTTTGTTCCTTCCTGCCCTGATCTTCTCACATCGAAGCATAAATGGCCCATTCACATTCAAAAGACAAATTTCAACTTCCACTTAACTGCTTCTTGGATTTAACCTTTTAATCTGGAGTGAGAGAAGTTCTTGGAGAGTCGTAATTGTGTAAATTGTAATCTTATGGTGTTATTCTTACCAAATTATCTCAAAATTTTGTTTCCCCAAAAGATTGACCCAACTTTTCCCAGGACTATTTCAAAGCGTTGTCCACTAAAAATTGTCAGCTTTGCTCCTTTGAAACACCGTTTATCACGAGTTCTTTCTTGACATTTTCTTGCTTTTTGTTTGTTGACTATTAATTTCTCTCTGAATCCGTGACTATAGACAAAGGCCTCAAAGACACCCACCGTCTTCCCAATTCATGGCGTGTCCTATTAGGGTTATTGATCTTTCTTGTGTTTCGCCAGTCTGATTACTACTTTCCATAGATGCGAGGTTTAATATGATGGTTTGATTTTACACTTACAGAATCCATTCGCTAACGTACCATTGAAGCAGGGAGTATGTTTTAAGGAGTATGTTTCTATCTAGTATTATGGTGTAGAGAGTCCCGGTGGAGGAGAATCGACACTTATCCGATTGTTACGTGATGGAGATACGGATGGGGCTTTTTGCCGGGATGGACTCACGTATTGCTTAGAGGCATTCTCCTTTTGGGATGCAGCTTTCCGTTTAGTGATTTGTAAATAGTTTGTTAAAACATGAAGTGCTGGTCGATCCACCGTCGGATGATTGAATATCACCCATCTTTCAAGTTGCGTGTAGTATGGTTTGGGGTGGAAGCTTACGTCCCGTTATCGGTAGTCTTCTCGTGAAACATAGAATTTGATCTTACTCTAGGGGCGAAGGGGGTGGTAGCGAGTGATAAGAACCGTCGATCCGTGCCCAAATAAGGTTCACGCCGTGAAGATGGCATGATAAATGGTTCTTTATCGCCCAGGTATGGGGCGAGTTCCCGGCCGTGTGGACCTCGAAACCCCGTCCGGGTTGATAGATAAGGGGAACCCGGTTTATCAAAGAGTCAAATTAGGCCGCAAGGGAGGCTTTTCTGGCGTAATTGAGTGCGCTATTGTGAGGAAAAGCTCATTGATGTGTTGGTTTGATCCGTGGCAGATTTATACTCCTCGTTCTGAATCCGCCCGTTACCTAGGGTATTTACTTTTTATCCATATTCCGTGTCTTCTTTATGTTGATGTTTGGTATTACAACATTCTCGTTTCCATTTGAGATATGGTTTAGAAATTAGCGGAAGACGAGGACCTACTAATGTGGATGTTCGGCCGTAGAATGCCGCCGTTCCACTTGTTTTGATCGCCCGTTTTGGTGATTGAGCTTAGCAGTTGGTCACAGAGCCTATTCGGTTTTCTCGGTTAAAGGAGTTACGCTTGGTAGCTCGACTCGGCGTCCTCGAGTGATAAGGTGGAGGCTTTGAAGAAAGCGGCCTTGTCATGCCAATGACATCCCGGCTTGACTAAGTAATTTTCTTGGATGAAGAGATCACGTCTTATTTGCGGAGGAGGCTTTAGCGGCCCAATCGCCATGACCTCCTTGCTTCCCCATACATGTAAAGCCGTCGTTCCTCGCTCCGGGGTAATTAACCTTTACAAAGAAGGGCAAAGACAAAGAGGCATTTTAGTGCGAGGTGAGGAACTTCCGTGATTGTTATCTTGCCCGTTATATGAAGGCACCTTATTCGGCGCCCCAGCCGGGCTTGCCCATTTTTGAGGGTTGAAGTGCGAGTTGGAGGCTGAAGTGTATGGCGCATTCCGTACAATCCGTCTTTGCTCCTGCAGACGAAATTCCTTGCAGGCCAGGCTACCGGTCTTGGTTTTGCTCAGTCGGCGGGAAAGCGTTGAAGCGTTTCCGTGGAAGCGGAATTGAAGCTGGAATCGGCTAAATCCTTCCTTGAAAGAAAGGAATGAGGGAACCCGTAGTGCAATGAGGCTTTAACTTGCTTGGTCGCAGCGAGAAATGTCTGGCTGGGAGAGCGGAAGAGCGATGTGGAGCATGCCAAAGTATAAGCACTGCTTGAGAGCGAGGCTTGCGAGCCTAAAAGGACTATGCTTCCTTGGTCAAAGATACGGATGATTCGTTCATGGCTGAGGCGGAGGCGAAAGGCGATGATGCCGTTGCTCGAGCCGCCCAAGGCGAGAAGAATGCAGCGAGAGGAAAGGCTTGACGATGGGTGGCTGTAGGGTAGAGTTAATTACGAGTTAGGAGTGAGTCTCGAGCTTGGGCGGAGTGTCTTGTCGTCCAGTGTGCCAATTCAAAGGTGAGGATCCAGCAACCATACCTCTTTAATCTCTTGAGAAAGGATTGGCCTTGATTTATTTGAATATCATTCTTACTCTGAGTGGAACCCCTGTGGCCAGCCGTGAGGCAAGCAATCTGAATAGATCCTTTTAGTAGTGCGATGTTGCTTTTCTATAGTTTGTACTTTTATAACTCTTAGTATTTACGCCAATTCGACTTGTTCTTTGTTTTATCGATATATTTCCTTTTTTAATGTCGGTGTTTGTTTTATCGCCCCAGCAGCCTTGCCAGATCTTTTCCTTGGAAAAGGAATATGGTCTTGACGGGGATGAAAGAGGTTTTCAATTTAATAATATTTATAATGCTTAAACTTGTTATATCGCGCTGATTTATGCTCGTTGCCTTTTCGTTTTGGCTAGATTTGAGTCGTTTGCGAGTTATCCTCCACCACAACGATTAGCGTGACATCTTTAAGACCACCCGAATTAAAGGTTTCTTGGTTTTGAAAATCAAGTTATGAACCTTTATAAGGATTAGTTTTTAGATCTAAATCAGTGTGAATTACAACAGTTAAGTCCGTTTGTATTTTTCCAATTTTGCTCATCATGAGCGGTTATATGTGAATCACGAAATAAACTCGACACTAGATAAGATAATGACATATTTGTGGATTAAATAAGTAAATTAAGATGATATTAAGGCATACAGACATTTAATCAAAGAGGAAAATGACATTATATTTAAAACATAATACTTGCGGTTTGGTAGCATGTCGATTATCGGGGATTAGCTTCCCGTTAGTGTCGACCACTCGTATGTGGGCGAATTACATTACCGAGAAACATTTTATGGACATTCCCGTTTGGAGTCGGTTTATTACGGCAATTTGGATGAACTGCGCCTACGTTCGTAGCAAATCTTACGCCTTGAATTGTTTATTCTTTTCGGCGATTGTAAGAGCGAGGCAAAAACTGTTGTATTTTACGCTATGATATAAAGTGGTATCCTTGACTTCGCTGTGAAGTTAAGATGGTCTGCATTGGGCATTTTCCACGGCGCCTTCAAATTTCTTGCAGGCGAATGGGGTTTATCCATTCACGTGTGTGAGTGTGGTGCTAAGTAACCATGTATTGTTGGTAGCTCTACATCCATGTTCCCTTAACGGCCCGTTTGCACCAAATTTCTCTTAAGTCCATTGAACATTATAGGGTTAAATCCCACCTCAGCTTGTCCATTTGATTAGAAGTCTTAGATGGGTGAGAATCTTCATTGATTGAAACTTTTACAAAACTCGGCGAATTACCTTGACGTGATTGCATTATGAAACCCGATGTCGCGGACCAAATCGCGTTATTATATATTTCGGAGGTAGTATACAATCTTATCACCACTTTGTTTTCTTTAATGAACCGCCTCTGCCGTTTCTTTGAAAATCATCGACGGCGACTCTGCATTCCATAAATCCTTCCGCCCTTGGTAACTTTCCTACTAAGTCAATTCTATGGCGAAAGAATTGGGCTAACAGCTAGAGTTAACGTTAAGGTTGGTCTTTGGGACAACGTGCTTTATTTTTTGACATCGTCACGTTTATTCCACATCAGCTAGGCATCTTTTGCTAAGGTAGGCCAAAAGAGCACATCACTTGTAATAATTAAGACTAAATACACACTTTTTATGTGGATGCCGCGTCGTCCGTTGTATTACCTCAAATAGCACCTTTGGTATGTTATTTGTAGAGACACCAATACTATGATAGTCCATCTATTGACTTTTTTAGCAATTAATACTAGTACATGTAAAAGTTGTCAACATGTTATATCGTTCACAACCCTCATTAGTCGTATGGTAATTCCTTAGCTGACTAAAAAGTATTTGGCTATAGGGTTCTCAATCGAGGTTCCTTTAACATAGTGCAAAGAGTTTCTTCTTCGTGCGTCGGATGGTCACTTAACTCATGTACTCTTCCTTTTGTAACTTTCGTGATAGTATGTTGTAGTGATTAGGACAACTATCCTCACACCGTTCCGTGACAGCAGCACGTGTTAGAATATAGTTTTTGAATCCGCAGATTATTATTCTGACTTTTCATGGTACTTAATAAAGGGATTAAGTATTTGACCTACTGGCTCTCCTTTGATTTGGTCCATAATTAACATCGAGTGGCCTCGTACTGAACACGTCGGACACCCGAAGACTTATTGACATTAATCCGGCTATCGTTGCCTCGTACTGGTACCTCATTTATTGTTGGTTTGAGCGAGAACCTTAGGCGTCTTACACATTTCGTTGAATTAACTTTGGATTCGAGATTCCCTCCGCGAACCTTTTAACTATTTAGATCCCAATCGCGTCGCGCGCCGTTCTACGGGTTTCTGCGAGGCTGCGAGGGGCTATTTGGTTCATTGTCGGAGTTGTAGTTAACATGCAGAGTACATTGATGACAAAATCTGCTAATGTTTGTGTTTTATGCTAGTCCACGGGTTTTATAAGTGATCTAGAATTTCACACCTGATTCACGGTCCGTGTTGTCGTTCGTCAGGACAAGCGGGGCTTGCCGAGTTAACCCGGCGGTTGGTTTGTGATGACCTTTATTGAGTATTGCCTCGAAATATGATTTTAACTTTAAAGGATCGCGTGAATGCAAATTTATCAATTATGGGATAATTTCCTACCGAGCCATGTAGCGCGCCGTCGACGCAATGGAGTGGATTTCGTCGTTACACTTCCGCCCCAATGCAACGCTTTCGATACCCTCACGACTACCCACATATGCTACCCGTTGGTGGAGAATATACGAAAAAGGCATTTCTTAACCTTCGGATACGGGCCTAGGTATCATGATGATGGGCTATCCCAGTTAAGTATGTTGAGTCGCATCAAGCGATATGAGGATAAAAAGAACTTACCGACTTAGAGATTCCTAGAGATTGTTGAAAGGAGTTCATGTAGGAACCTCAATTTCAAAATTCCCTTTTGACCACCAATTGGCATAACCTCGTCCTTTGCTTCAAAATCTTTTCAGAGTGGAGGCGATGGCTAAAGACAAAGACAATAGTAAGTCTAATGGAAATTAGTGAGGACCGAGGCTGGAATTTTATCGGATGTCAAGGAACATGAATGTTATGAAGATAGATACAATAAACAAATTGGGCATGGTCGATGACTAATGGAATACATGAGATGTTAAAAGGAGCTCATGTTGAATGTTCATTTAGAATTATCTGTTGAAAAACCCAATGATTTAAAGATAATTAAGTTGAATAAGTGTTAATTAGATTTAATGAAGGGTGCACTTGATGGGAGTTTCCCTTTAATCCAGGATTAGAATGGAGTTTTAGAAAAAGTCAAAATTTTCTTTTTTTAGCTGGTAATCATCAAGGAAGACATTTTTGGAAGACTACTCATTTTCTTTTGTAAACCATTAAGAAAAGTCACATTACTTGGATACAATGGCAATGGAGGAGGCTCTGGAATATTGACCCAATCAATTCTAAGAATAAAAGCAATCTTTGATATAAAAGCAATCTTTGAATAAAAGCATTTGAAGGAGTTATCTTAAATTTAGCAATCTTTACTATTTTTCTTATATAAACTTCAAATATTATTTTATATTAAACACTCTTGTGTCTCCAATTCGTAAAATCTAGGAATGTAAACTTTGATGGATATTCTCCTTATTAGTATTTATTTTAAGGATATCATATTCAATTGATTCCTTATCGACATTGTAAAAATATCTATATCTGACATTGACCAAGAGAGTCATGAGCTTTTCTTATGCTGAAGTCAACTCTCTATTTTCATTAGGCTACTTAATACCTTATATAGTCAACTGACAATCTACATAAAAAAATTTTGCACCAGTGACAGTTAGCAAAAGAACCTCAAGATAACCTTAAGTTTCTCTTGTACTCATGTCAAAATTCATCTTTCATTTGTCTTTTCTGTCAGGTCCATCATATTTTGTTTCTTCCGTATATCTTATCAGAGAAGTAAGATGATTTTAAATATGAATTCATATTTATTATAATGAGTATTGTTTGGGTTTTTTGGATTCATAGGAAGTTTACATCTTTCAAAGAAGATTTTTCTCAAATTTGAGATATTACATTTATTTGTCCTCAATTTAAGTTTTTAGATATGATGGATATTTTTATCAAGTTTTATTTGTTGGAATGTTTTTAAATTGTAATATATATATATAAATTATTATTATATGCAATGAATTATCAAAAAGAAAAAATTTATGTCCGTCCCAATTCCCACACCATAAAAAGTTATTTACGGAGTAATAATTAAACAAGGCAACATATCCAAAAATAGTAAAATACCATCCTCACACTTCTACAAATTGACTTCGTCCATGCAAAATCACGTTCACGTCTTCCTCATCCGTGTACATAAAAACGGGGCAACACTATACACACACCCAAATAGTGTTTTTATTAGTGAAATGACAATTTTGTCCTTAATGAAACTTCCTCAACTACTTACACTTACGAATAGGGGGGGGGCAAAATAGTCATTTTACCCCCAACTATTACACTATTTGGATGTGTGTATAACAGTTGAGATAAAAACGACAAAGTGGCCGCAAATTTTAATATTTAATAATGTAAGTAACGATCCAATCTTAGTAAAGAAGGGTCCAATAAATTTAAATATGTAAACGACACGGAAGGAATTATACCTTTGCATATGCGAATATACACTATTTATTCTCATTTTAAGCCGGGTTATGAATTGACTTTACTAGCCCTACTGATATATTTGAGTTGCTTGATCAATTAATCTGCGAGCTTGGTTTTATTTTACTGCCACAATAATCATAATGAATTTGAAAAATTTGACTGAAATTGTTAAGAATAATTTATTTGAGCTTTCAATAAATATTCTAAACAATTCAATATGTTTTTATTCAATATTTTAACATATTATTTTTTCCGTATCAATATAAATGATTGTTTAGAATTGAAGTCTTGTATCAAAATAATTGATTATTTAGACCAAAAAGTGATTATTTACTTTATCAATTCAACTTTTTCAATTGGAGTTTAAAAAAATCTCTATCATTGTTTTGTCTTCTAATATTTTTATTTTTATTGGTTGATAATTTTCTCTTTTCTATGTAATAGTAAAATTAATAATTATTCTTATTTTTACTGATTGATAATTTTCACTTTTCTAAGTAATAGTAAATTAATAATTATTTAATAAAATAATTTTATACTAAATAATCAGTTATATATATTAATATAAAGGAGGTAATATGTAATGTAAGGTATATACCATATATAGATCGGAACAAATAGGGCCACAACAAAATATGTAATGTACGGGACATCGGAACAAATAAGGCCACAATATGTAATGTACAGGACATACCATATGTAATTTAAAGGGACATACTTAAAATAGAAAGCGTCTTATTTAACGAGATAAAAAGTGTTCGATTTATCTTGCGTATTATTTTTTCCTTAATTTATGTAACAATAAGCAAATTCCATTTTAATGGAATGAATTAGTCTACTCATACTAACATTTTGTGTATGATAATTATTCAATTATGAATTGAAAAATATTTTTTCTAATCCAAATTACTATTAAAGAATATATATCTAAATTGTGTGATACTTTGTATTAAATTTAGCCCATATAATTCAAGCGAAAATTAATAAAAAAGCGTCGAGATACGTATCACAATAGTCTCATTAAATAGATTTTCGGCGTTTTAAATTTGGATGTTTGACAAATTAAATATTTAATTCAAATATTTTTTGTGTTGTATAATATTTGGTCAAAATTATCAAATAATAATATTTTCAATGTACTTTAATATCAACATTAAATTTTATTTAAATCAAAAGCATTTATTATGAAGAGTGTAAGTTTGTCGGTCGAGAACTTAAATCAGCGTACGTCATTTAGTATGAAAGGTGTATTAGATTTGGATATTCGTTTTAATTTTTTTTTCTTCCTATAATATATATAACATGTTAGTTTTTATGTTTAAATAAAAATAGATTTATCTATAAACTATAGAGATAATAATTAATTAGAATTGAATTCAATATATGAAAGAATGATGTCCCAAGTGTTACTATACTGAGTAACACTAAGCTAACTCAAGTAAAAGCAATACAGAAAGTAAATGACACAAGAAGTTTTTATACAGGTTGGGCCGAAGCTTACGTCCTGTCTTAGTGTGTCACCTTCCGTGACTCCACCGTGTTCCACTATATGTGCAGGCCTAGCCTGAGTATGAGTACAAGCAATCAACCAGAAAAGACCTAAGCAAACTACTTAGACTTCGCTACAATATTGCTTCAACAAGAATCACTCTAATTCTTTTTCTCACTCAAACACACATATAATCACTAGAACAACCGATGCTATAAACTAGAGTAAAGCTCTCAATTTATACTGCATCCTCCAACGGCTAGTTACGTAGCCACCATTGATCACGCATTGATCAATCAGGCAATCCTTGATTGCCAATCAGCAATCCTTGATTGCAATCTTCAATCTTCAACGGCTAGTTGAGATACCATAAGCTGTCCCGAAAAACTTTCCTTTGGCGCTAACCAACAATCAATCTCAGGATTGATTGCTTCCTCAAATCACGCAATCACCACGATTGCATCCATTCATAAGCTGCTTTCCATAGTTAATGATCCACTCATTAACTCCTCCATTGACTCGGCCAAACAGCTAGACCAAGCCAGATCTCCTCATTAAGATGATTGTATCAATCACACAATCCTTGATTGATCCCTTCGCAATCAATGTCTCGCATTAACTCACTCTCGATCTTGTCTTGATATTCTTTTCCAGGTTTGTAGCAAAAAAACATGTGAACAAAGAAAATTAAAAAATTCAATCTTTATTATTTAATATTGATTAGTAAATTAAATAAGAGTATATTATTATAATAATACTTATATTAGTTTTCACTCTATATAAAAATATATACTCCATCGATATTATAATATTAAAATACATGCAAGAATATGTATATTATATGTATATAATCTACTTCATTGATGGACATTCTATCTATAAATCGGGTACCTCAACTTCTACTTGAATGGTATTTCTGTGATCTTTTATCTTAAAGTTGTTATTTCACAAAATTTTAAAAAAAAATCGATAATCCCACGATAACTATTCTAGTCCAGTGACCGGTCCAAAGATTGGGCCCTCCGTAAATGAAATCCGTATTAATAGCAAAACCACCTATCAAATGGACTCGGGGCACACATATGGTCCAGGAGCCAATCTTTTTTGCTAAAAGGCCGAGGAAGAGACATATTGCTGGATAACCATTAGTGGATAACACAAAAAACTTAATCGGGGTTAAGGAGGCACTATGAGGAGAATTCAAGACCATAATTACCGAATTCCCCATCGGAAAGCAAGAAGCCATAATAATGTGGGCAATCAAGAACTCAATAAGTAACGGTCCAAGCACCTATAAAAGGTAAACGTTGAGACAAATTAAGTAAGTTCACTTTGATACCCACAATCTACTTACATAAATTAGACTCTCTCAAGCTCTTACTGACTTGATCGTCGGAGTATTTCTGGCCGGACAACCGGTCTTTGTTTTGCAGGCTTCTTCATTCGGATCAAGGCGTATCGAAGCACAACTTGGAAGGATTGTCATCCACCACTATGCAACCGACCAGTCATCATTGACGACCACAGGGAGACTTGCATTAGAAAAGTCATAACCCTCATTTCCTTCTTCAGAAAATGAATCCAAATCGAGACGATGGATGAGATGCTCTAAACTCCAAATAATCAAGTGCCCAACGACCGAGGATGCCCCGCCTAAATGATCGTGACCAATAAGTATTGGGTCCGTATGACGCCTGAGGTGGGAAGTTCACACCCCTCGAGATGCAGGCCGGGACAGGCGGACTTATGGATCAAATTATCAACAATTTCTGTGGATCAACTTACTTGATCGGCCCCCCACCTGTAGGAGAGCCCCTCGTGTGTTGTCATTTCTCTGGGAAGAAACCTACAATCATACCTCCCCCAGTCGGGGATTTAACAACGAGCCAATGAGACAACAAAGTCACCACGAGGCCCGGTTCCAAGAACAACGGCCCGGCTCGTGCAATGAACGCTGTGGCCTTGGCTGGTAAGCAAATAGAGGCCCTCACTAAAAAGGATCACCGGGCAAATGCGAAGGGGAACCAATACAGTAGTCGCAGGCTCAGCCCCCTTGTCGAGGGAAACGAGGAGCGCAACTATGCATGCGGCACAACCCCATCTTTACCAAGTTCACGGGAAGACGGACTGAGGAACAAACATATCATGGAGTTTCAATCCCAAATGCCCGTGCGCCACAAGGTGTACAAGAGCCTTTCCATCCAGTCTCAGAGGTCCCATACTAAATGGTTCAACCAAGGTTTACTAGAACCTTATGGTGGTCCGCAGACGCGATTTGAGTAGTCTCTCATGATCATTACCCGTAGGGAGAATGTGGCGCTCTCCTCCTTCCAGGAATGGTTCCGCACGGAGTTCAACTTTTCCATCGAGGGGTTGAGGTTGAGAAAGTTCAAAGAGCCTTCAAGAGACCCTGGAAATGTGGCGAGGTCAACGAGCGAGCTTACAAGTATATCCGGATAGAGGAGGTTGAGAAAAGGCCGAGAAGAGATGCCGCAAGCGTCCAATGGAGGAAGCCCGTCGGAGGAGCCCCGATCCCAAAAGGCGAGGCGCTTTGACAGATCCGGCGCTCAAAGAGGATGATATTCTACTGACCGCCACGGGAAGGCTCTCCCGCCTCCGTGGGGATCTGAAGAAATGGAAGGAGGTAAAGGAGGAGAAAATTGAGTATCTGACCTCTCTCACCACCTCCGCGGAGAATGTGTTCATGGAGACGAGGGAAAAAGAATGCCGCTGGGCGGGCTCTCCTAAGCGTAAGAACCCCTGCACCAAGTAGGATATTTAGCAAAAGTGGTATCACAAGGACCATGGGCATGATATCACTGGGTGTGCATCTCAAGATAGAGATCGAGAAGCTCATATAGAGGGGCCAGTTGAAGGAGTACGTTCACAAGGAGACGTAGAGTGTGAACAAGAGCTTCAATCGAGGGAGGTTGGAGTCCCCAGACGGTCCTCCCAGTATAACCGGGAGGGTAAATGTCATATCAGGGGGGCGCAACAGTGGAGGAGACTCAGGGAGTGCTAGACGGGCGTATGCGAAACGGGACATATATGTAGTCACAGCAGCGACGCCCGAGTTACCGACCTATCTTTCTCGTGATGGAATTTGAGGGACCAGTGTCCTCATGAGGATCCTCTAGCGATCACTCCGTGATCCCAAATTTTGGAGGCAGTAGGTCGATCGTTAGTGGCCACCTAAGCCTGCAAGGGGATATTCTCGCTCCCGGACGCGCATCTAAACTCGAGATGAGCCATCCACGTATCTAGCCGTGTGGCTATGCCCCTAGACGGGTTCATAGGGACGCGGTGAGTCCGTTGGGGTGGACGGCCAACCTCATGGTAACCATGAGAAATAATCCACAACAAGCCACGAACATGGTGGCGTTCACCATCATGGACATGAATAAAGGGGCTTATAATGGCATAATCAGAAGGCCAACGTTGTAGCAGTTCGAGGTTGTGGTCTCATTAATTCATCTAAAGATGAAGTTCCCGACGAGATATGGAACGGGATATATTTGCATGGAACCAAAGGATATTCCAAGGAAGATCTCGTCGGGGTATAAGTTCACCGGTTTTACGCCGATCCCCTACTCTATAAACTTGCATTGCGTAAGAATGTGACCCTTTTCAGAAGAGAAAGGGGAAGCTATCCGAGAGGAGGTGGACAAGTCATGCTGGCGATGTCATCGTGGAGTTTGTTCTAACCCTGGCGTGCAACGCGTATTGGTGCCTAAGCCAAACGGGACATGGAGGATGTGTACAGACTTCACCAGCATCAACAAGGCCTAGCCAAAGGATTGTTACCCTCTTCCCAACATTGATCGGCTGGTGGATTCCAGTGCAAGGTAAAAGTTGGTTGACTTCTCTGACGCCTTTCGGGGATATCATCAAATATGCATGGAAGTGGGAGGACGAGAAATAATCGCAGATTAGTAATCGAGTATTTCATCTATCAAGTTGGAAAAGTGATGCCCTTTTGGCTTGAAGAATGCAAAATATTTACTGCTGGATGGTCAACAAGGTGTTCCTCCAGTCTGCATTGGCCAAAATATGAGATTCACGGGACGACATGCTCATCAAGAGCCGGGAGTGCTTAGTGATCCTCAAGCCAACCCCTGGGAAAGCTTCAAAATTTGACTAAAAAACAAGCTAAGGCTGAACCCGGACAAATGTGTCTGCGTGACCTCGGGAAAGCTCCTCAGATACATGATTAACTAGAGGGGAATAGAGCTAAATGCGGACAAGATAGCCGCGGTCCAAGCTTGGCGCAGCCATAAGACTCCTTTAAAGAAAGCACAACGCCACGGAAGCGACTGCGGCCTTGAAAAGGTTCATATATAAACCCGGGGATCGTATCCTACCCTTCTTTAAAGCTACCAAAAATGGAAAGGAGTTTGAGTGGACCCCGGACGGTGAGCAGTCATTCCAGGTGCTCAAGACATATCTCTAGTCTCCTCAGCCTTATGGTCTGCTGGCCGTGATGTCCCTAACCCGTATTTGGCCCTCTCGGAGTTTGCACTTAGCAGCTGTTGGAAAATTATGCAACATGTTCATAATAAAAATAAACCAATGCACTAAGATCGAATAAATGGGCTATAAATGAATTATAATAAAATTCATATATACATATATGTATAAAACGAGTATTTACATCGCAGGGAAATCTACCTAACTTTCTCTCACGGCCTCCTTTGAATTCCTTAGCACCTCAAAAACTTGACTCAAATGTCAAGAGGGAGAGAGGAGGGGCGGCGGCTTTAGAGAGGAGGAGGAGAATGAAACTCTAGGCTCGGCCTTTATCTTTTCCTTATATAGCCCCTTCCTATTTCGCCCGAATAGCTCGACTCGTTAACTAACGAGCCAACTCGTTAAAACCGTTAACTAACCGAATGTCAACGAGTGAGTAACTAACAAGTTACTAATGAGCTTCTCTTCTTAAACCGTCAATTGAACTAGCAAGTTAATGCTGGAAATCAAAAGTATTTTGATTTCCTCTATAATTATGCCTGCTATGACAATTTGTTGTAACAATTCATTTACTACTTTTTGCTTAAACGAGATTACTCAAACTAAGTTTCTTTCCAATAAATAAGATTTATAAATTACTAAATTGGAACTCAATAAATAGTACTTGTTCAATTTGGTATTACTTTACAATTTATTTTGTAAGTGTTTGACATGGAGGATATTAAATCAGAGTTTTAGTTATACTTTATTTTTAGAATTAGAAATGGTTACCTCCTAAGACAATCTAAAAATCTCTGCCTAAAACCATTTTAACTCGCTGCATGTATAATGGTGCAAATTTTGAGACGTGGTCCCCTGAGTTGAAGATTGTCTTCAAGTTGCACGAGATCGAATATGTCTTATATAAAAGAATTCCTAAAAGCGTGCCTTCCTGACGTTGATGCGCACGCCGGGAGTGAATATGTGGAGTTGCATAAAGAGGGATTCTCTAAAAGCAAAAATTCTCCTTATGCTTACTCGGATGGAACTGAAGTTTTAGGGCCTATATGATGAGTATCACGATATGAAATTCTATCTAAGCTATGGAGTGAATCATGAGCGTGCGTAACATGACAAATACGAACCTTTCTTGCTCCTTACCGACTATGCACTCAAGCATGGTAAACTGATTGTGCAGTTGAAGTGATGTGTAATACCCGACCCAAAATGTGTGTGATATGATTGATACATTTGATTGGTACTACTTCATACGACCAAGATGCATCTTCTTTTCTCCGGAAGCTCATCCTATGTTAACTCCATTGGTAATCGTGCTTGACCTGGGTAATTCTAGGATAAGTAATCTAATCGGGAAGTTTCTCAAGAGCACGCGCGAGTGAGGAAAACGGCCGGAAAGGTCTGCGGTGGTTTGTGAGGCCACCATCAAATCTATTATCGTGACGCCTCGGTGAGCTGGGCGGGCGCATAAATGGTAACAGAAAGTTCGTCCGAACTCTGAGAACTTGCGCTACGCGGCGCAGTTGCTACGCCGAGGGCGGAGCCACCTATCATGCCGTAGGAGCCACCTCTAGAATCTCAAGCATGGTTGGTATGTCTGATTTGATGTGGCTCAACGAACGCTGTAATACCCGGGACGCAAATGTGTACGCGGTGTGTAAAGGCAAGTGCAAAGGTGATATGTTTGATAAGATTTGGATTGGTACTACTCATATCACCAAGATACATCTTCTTTTTCGGAAGCTCATCCTATAAGAACTCCATTGTTGCCAGGCTTGGATCTGGGGTATGAGGATGGGCGACCCACCGGGAAGTTTCTCACGAGCACGCGAGCGAGGAAAAACGCTACTGAGCACCCGCGGTGGTTTGGTGGCCAGTCCATCAAATCTATTAACGACGCTCGCAGCCGGGCGGGCGCGTAACAGAGAAAAGCCGCCCGGAACCGTGAGAACTGCGGCTAGCGCGGCGCAGTGCTACGCCGAGGGCGGAGCCACCTATTGACGCCAGAGCCACCTTCAGAATCTCACATGGTCGGGTAATGTCTTGATTTGATGTGCCTCAACGAGAACGCTTGTAATACCCGACGCAAAACGTATGTGTGTGTGTGTGTGTGTGGTGTGTGATATGTTTGATAAGATTTGATTGCAATTACTCATATCACCAAGATACATCTTCTTTTCGAAGCTCATCCTATAAGAACTCCATTGTTAAATGCGTGCTTGACCTCGGGGTAATTCTAGGATGGGGTGACCCACTGGAAGTTTTCAAGGAGCACGTGAGTGAGGACAAACGTACGGAAAGACCTGGTGTTTTGTGAGGCCAAATTCATCAAATCTATTAACGCAGACCCGGTGAGCCTGGGCGGGCGTTATACAGATGTATAAAGAGAAAAAGCCGTCCGGAATCGGGAACTAAGGCCATGCAAGAAAGTGTGGGACACCTCTTTGAAATGAGGGAGCCACTCTAGAATCTCACACGGATGGTACGGTCCTGATGTTGTGGCTCAACGGTGACGCTGAGTATTTAAGCGGGAGGCCGTAATACCCGACGCAAAAATGTGTATGTGTGTGTGCGTGTGTTTCAGGTGTGATATGTTTGATAAGATTTGATTGGTACCATATCACTAGGATGCATCTTCTTTCGGAAACTCATCCTATAAGAACTCCATTGTTAAGCGTGCTTGACCTGGGGTAATTCTAGGATGGGCGACCTACCGAAGTTTTCAGCCGAAAGCACGCGAGCGGTGACAAAACGCATTGAAAGACCCATGGTGGTTTGTGAGGCCAGTTCAATCAAATATACAATGTACCGGCTCACATGTAACGACCCGGTGAGTCAAGGGGCGTTACAAACGCTGAGTATTTATGGGGGAGGTTGTAATACCGACCCAAAAAATGTGTGCGTGATACGATTGATATGACGGATTACTCATACCACCAAGACGCATCTTCTTTCTCGGAAGCTCATCTTATAAGAACTCGATTGTTAAGCGTGCTTGACTGGGGTAATTTAGGATGGGTGACCTAATCGGGAATTTTCTGGAGCACGTGAGCGAAAGTAAACGTGGCTGAAAGACCTGGTGGTTTCGCGGAGGCCAGTCCATCAAATCTAATAACGTACTAACCCGCGAAGTCATGGGGCGGGCGCATATGATGGATCTGGCCACACGGTGCAGATCCTTCGGGATACCGATAAGTCACGAATTAGAGTTCTTTATCACCATGAGATCAGCTTCAACCAAGATGTCTAAGTGCATCAAAGGTTATAGCAGATACAAGGTCGATCAAGCCCTCGCCGATATACATAAACAAATTACCATTGCTGAAGCTAATGAATTTTTGGGTATGGACAAAAGGCCTTCTATTTCTGCTGACGTTGTCTCTAGCAGTAAGCGTCGCAAGACGAAGAAAGGCAAAGGTATCTCTACAGATGATATCTGTCACTATTGCAAACTCAAGGGTCACTGGAAAGGGGCCTGTAGGAAATTCAATAAAGATAGGAAAAATGGTTTAATAATCACCAAGCCTAAAGGTATTTATGTTATTGAAGTTTTCAGGCTAACTTCTAATTCTACTGCGGGTGCTTGATTAATCGGGCAGTGGTTCTCACATTTGTCGCAATGCAGGAAATCAAGGAAAGTAGAAGACTCGAAAGAGGAGAGATGGATCTACGGTAAAGGGAATGGCGCGAAGTGTCACGCCTAGCAAAGAAGATTCATTAGTTTGAATTTACCTTCGGGCCTAGTTTTAGATTTGAACAATGTTTACTATGTACCTGCTATTAGCAGGAATATTATTTCCATTTCGGCATTGAACAATGAAGGTTTTTCATTTTCAATTGATCCCAATGCATTTAGGATCTCCAAAATGGTATAATATATGGTAATGCATCTCTCCCTAATGGTCTATATGTTTTAGACACATCTATCGAGCAATATAACATTAACCTTAAAAGGAATAAGCCTAACGACTTAAATCCTACATACCTAACGACTCAAAACCTTCTCTTCCCGGTCCAAAATCTCCACCGGTCTTTCCTCAAACGTGAGGTCCTCCTCAAGCTCTTAATCGAGGCGAAGCAGACATGCGACTCGTCAGGGATATACTTCCTCAAACAGGACACATGGAACACATTATGAATCCTATCTAAACTCGGAGGCAACGCCAACCGATAAGCCACGGAGCCAACTCTCCCAAGGATCTCAAATGGTCCAATATAACGAGGACTCAACTTCCCTTTCCTCCCAAATCGCATCACTCCCTTCCACGGGGATACCCTCAGGAACACACGGTCGCCGACCTCAAACGACAAGTCTACCCTGCGATGATCTGCATATTTCTTCTGCTTACCTGAAGCCGTCTCTAGATGTTACTGAATCAATTCGACCGCCATCAACTTCCCCACCAACCTTTAACCGTAAAACTTTCCTCTCTCCTACCTCATTCCAACAACCGGGATGTATTACCTCCGCCCATACAACGCCACAAAAGGTGCCATATCTCAATACTAGCATGGAAGCTGTTGTTGTAGGCGAACTCTATCTTGGGCAACTCATCGTCCCAATTCCCGGAGAAGTTCAGAACACAAGCCCGGAGCATATCCTCCAATGTCCGATTGCCCTTCTGGACATCAGTCTCGATGAAAAGATGTACTCAATTCCACTCTAGTCCCCAATGCCTCCTGGAACCCTCTCCAGAACCTCGAAGTGAATCTAGCATCACGGTCTGAAATGATCGACACCGGAACCCCGTGCAATCTCACAATCTGATCCACATAGATTTTCGCTAGTCTCTCAAGCAATACGTAACTGAACGAAGTACAATGAG
>JADFUC010001865.1:0-30394 GCA_019722365.1 Lithospermum erythrorhizon | reverse complement strand
AGTTACGTATTGCTATCCAATTTATTTATCGACAATTAATGCTCATCTTAATATTTTCTTTTATATTCTATCTCTCAAAATTAAAATCAACTGCCGAGCCTACTCTATACTGCCTCAATTTTGGCTCAACTCTAAGGAGCCATCAATCCAGCCGAACCGAGCCCAGCCCCTCTTTCACGCATCGGTACCACAAGAAAAACTTCTCAAACCCTGACTAATTTAATTCGATAACATCTCCATCTAAAACTACTTTTGGATCCCAAAATATATACTCATATTTATATGGTCAAGAATTCTTGCACCCCCGTGACCAACTAGCCGCTGTTCCTGTTCATGAGTTAGCATGAAAAAGTGAAAGAACAAGAAGTGCGACTGACAAAGAGGTCCATTTTATCTGTGAAAAGTAGAAAACACACAGCCTCTACTGTGTCCAACATGTGTGTTGTATTAAACCAACACCCCCCTCACTCTTTCACAACTGAGACTCACAATAGTTCAGAATACTCATTAAAAACAGAGAACTCATCAACTAGAGTCTCTCTTTCTAATCCCAAAGCTCTCTTTTTTCATCAATTGAATACCATTCTCCACCTCCCCTTTACTCTCTTTTTAGATATCTCTGCATGCTTGGTTTGCTTTAGTAATGTCTTAAAGTTGATCAAGAATCCTTCAACTGCCATAACTAACATACCATGTTTCATTGATTGATGAATTTGGATGCCAAGAAAGAATTAAGTAATGGGTGATTTTGAGAAATGGGGTTGGCCTCCAACTGGTGCACCATTATACATACAGAAAGATGATCACTGGAGGCATTTTGATAGCTCAGTAAATGCTGTTTCTTTTGGGTTTGTTGCTACTGCTATTCTCATTTCAATGTTTCTTGTAATGGCCATCTTTGAGAGGTTCCTGAGGCCTCAGACGCCGGCGTTGACACCAGTTGATGAAAGGAGGAATAGGGATATTGAGTCACAACAATTAAGGTTGAATGCCAAGCTTGCTTATGCATCTCCTAAGGTGAGTTTCATTTCTTACATTCTTGAAACTATAATATCTTACACTCCCTCCAATCTAAACCAATCAATTTCTTTTTAATATTTAATTATATTATTACAAAAATAAAAAATTATTATTACGAAAGTATTTTAAAAGCATTTAATTCAATTATATATAAATTTTATAATTTTTAAAAATAACGAATAATTAATAATTGGATGGTTAAATTTTAACTTTAAAAAAAGTTAAAATGACAATTAAAGCTCGAATTTATAAGATGTTATTTATTGAGTTATTATATTATACTTTTTTTTGTAGTAAGTATTATTTTAACCCTGTAGTTTTAAATATAATAATTGAGGAAGTTTCAAATTTTTGGAATCCGAAATTAATATACTATAAGTATGGGCATAAATATAATACTCTCTCTTCAATTTTAGTTAGCATCCTAATACTTAATTCACTAAGTAATTAATTAATAAATGAACGATATTTTGCTATATATCCTTAATTAATAAATCAAACAATAATTTAATACGCCGATACGCCAACGGCGCCTCGCGACGGCTACTCCACCAACGCGAGTAAGTATCCGGTGACGCCGTATAAGCCCGTGAAATTTTACCCTATATACAAAGGCTTCAAAGATAAATGCAGAATCTCAGAATACGGCGCATTTACCCCTTGGACCCAAGAACAATTACCAGCTACCGCTGCGATCGAATCCCACGCCGATGCCAAGTGCGCACTCTGAAAGCGACGACTACGTCCAATAGACGCCAAAGTGGGATAAAAGTCAATAATTTAATGACTATATCGGGTATCAGCTTTTTATTTCATATACATTAACATGGGCTTCAAAGTAAAAATCAAATTTAAACGTCAGACGCAATTCCGTGTCGATGTTTATTTTAAAACAATTTTTTTTGTTGTGACGATAACTAAAAAACTGCTTTTAATTTCAATTTATTTTTACTTCCAATTAATAATCGTTTAAGAATGAATCACATTATATATATATCCCTAATTAATGAATCAAAGAATAATTTAATGAATGTATTAATATTAGAAACTTTTATTACATATACATTAAATAAGGGTTTGGGTATGAAAACTCAATTAAATATCAGACGGAACTTCAAAGCCGATAAATATTTTAAATCAATTTTTTTTTATTGGGGAATGACAACCGAAAAAGCCCGGCGAAATATATAATTGAAGATACTCCCTCCAATCCATTTTAATTGATTTCTCATATCAAGATAAATTCGATCTTCAATTATTCGTTAATTCATATTATTAAAAAATTTAAAATAGTAATATTATGAAAGTATTTTAAAAGACAACCAAATATATATAAGTTTTATATTTTTTAATGCTTAATACCAGAATTAATTAAGAAAGTTTTTAATTTTTAAAAAGCTCAAACGACAATTAAAATTCGAATGATAATTAAAACCTGACTGATAAAATATATATGAGTACAATTTCTGAACAACGAGAACATACATGTGCATGCCTCTTCTTTTCATACTCTACTAAATACTTTGGAGCTTTTTAATTTAGAGAATGGTTCAGGGGTCCGGCCATGGGCCATCTAGTTGTTAAGTAAAACTTCACAATACTATACTACTTACCGCTTTAAGAGCACGTAAATCAACTTTCCTAAAATATATTTTAAATCATTACTTTTTTATTTAAGGGGTTAATTTTTATGTATATTATTTAGCAGGTTTACTATTATTAACTTTGCTATTGAAAAAATAATAGGAAGACTATAATTAAAGGGTTGAAAAGGTCAAGAGTATGTGTATAATTTTATAAGGGACAACTTATTTTAGGAGGGCTCAAAGTAATTAATGACATTTAAGTCATAGAATTGAGGCATTAATCACAAATATTTTATTTATTATATTATTGAAAATTACTTAAAAAAAAATAATATCATGCAATACTTTTTTAAAGAAATTTAACGATACCAATTGTACTTTTAACAGAAGAAGGATTAAAATGGTATTCATTGTACGGATTCGAAACTTGGAAACATGAACTAATTTGAATGAATTTATAAAAATTCATTTTTTACTTACATATATACACATGTCTACTTTTCCTTAAATTGACTTTGTTGTCACACCCACCCGTCCTCTATTCGAAATCACCACCAATAATCTTTTATATTCGCCCTCATGTCATGGATTTGGAGTCGTACAGGCACAAAATTCAACCGAATTCACCGATGAAGGGAACCCAAAATAACGGCAATTTTGGAGACAGGGTGCCAGCTTTTGATCATCTTTCCATGCCCAGTTTAGTTTGTTGATTTTAATTTTTAAACAATTGATAGCTTCCATAAACTAGGCTCTTAGACTACTCGTTCATTCGATGCACCTAATAAGGCACTTCTGGACGTCTGAGAGAATCTGATGAAATTGGAAACTATACAAAGTAAATATTTGAAGGGACATGATTACGTATACTCTGCTGGCTAGAGTATTATTTATATAGCAATGTCATTCCATGACATTTTAAGTTTGTTCAGGAGTTCCTCTCTTTTTTATGTACTCTCAACTTGTTTGGGATTTTTTTCTTGAAATTGTGTACTCAGGTTTCGAGCTATGCGAAAGAGGTCCCAGTGGTGATGCCTGGAGAGCTGATTCCTACTTTTATAGCGAATCCAGCCCCGGTGCCCTGCTCCCCAGAGCGTATGCAATGGCCTGCACATCAACATTCTTCGCTTCCTCAACTTGACACCCCAACCAGTTCCATCGGGATGAGCACATCTGCTCGAACGTGAACTCGTTTACATGTATGAGTGCAAATGCTCTAGGAAGCCTTAGAAAGAGGTGTTTTTCAGCTAAAAAAGTTCCTGATGATATCCAAGAGGAGATGGAGGGTTGTAACTTGTAAACTCTTTCTAGTATATAGATCTTGTTTAAATGTCATTATGTCAACATGATTCTGGTCCAGCATTACTCAATGTTTCGAGCATTAAAAGGGGAATAGTTCGGGACGCATTAGTTGTCCATTTCATAATCAGGATATTGCCTGCCATCATTGAATTTAAGTAGAATTATGACAAATTAAGCGAACAATTTGATACTTCATAAACATTGTTTGAATTAGAGGAGGAGGGGGGGGAGAGAATTTTCTTACAGGCTTAACAGTTTTGTTAAGCACCATGCTAACTTCAATCTTAACCTTAGGATCTATTGATCATGTTGAATTTTCATCCTACGACAGTGATTGAACGGGGACATATTTGGTATTTCCATTTTTAACAAAACACATTTTAATCCTCCCATTTTCAAGGCCATTGTAATCCATGCTCCTACGCATTAATCAGAATAACCTGCTACTTAAAAAAAAAAAAAAAAAAATTTCGTCGGCGGTTGGACTGGGAATAGTATATATAATTTTTTCGATTTATTTATATTATTTCAGAAAAATTTTTGAGCCGAATTTCTCATTTATAATTTAGTAGTGTTTCATGCATGTTAATTTTATCTTCAAATCGGCTTCGCGAAAATTCTAAGCATTTATGTTTTAATTAACCGAAACCGAATCTTACTCAGCTTTTTAAAAATATCTACCATACATATCCTCCACATCATCAAACACTTTCACCATTTTCATTTTTTGTTCCATTGTGGCAGAGATATTCCATCTCCCTCAACATTTTTTCCATTTCTCTCTTCAATTGTCGCTAAACTCAAAACCGCTTTGTAATATCGTTTTCTTCATCATTCTCTTTCGAAAGCAAGGTAAGAAATTTCAAGTCTTCTAGATATTTTGGGTTTCAGATAGTTGACGCTGGTTGACTTTTACATAATTGAATTTTATGATAAATCTTAGTTGGTTTTGGGTTCTGCGACGATGATGCTGATGAATTGCGATTTGTGAAATTTCTCGCTTGAGGACGTTATGGTTTGTGCCGATTGGGGTTTCAAATACTTTTTATGTGGGATATTTTTATAAAACTTAAAATGCGAGGAGGTTACATTGGGACCTTATTATAGTTGTTACGACGTTAAACTGGCGATTTAAAAATTCTATTAAAAGCGGTGTTATGTCAAAAAGTGAAATTTCCAAGTCGAGTTATAATTGATATTTCCCCGGAGCATGATCATAATTATGGACTCATGATTAATTAGAATGATTTATGTTGGATTGTAATGATAAAGTAATAAGATGGAATTTTAATGGGGATCGATTTGGTTGTGTTCACGGGATTATAATTCGGATAGCTTATCTGCCACAAGATCATGAAATCGTCTGATTAGAGTCGGGTACGTTTATCAGAGAACGTAATTTGGTATTAGTTCCCCGAGTATACTTTCGGTGTTCTTAGGCCTCGATCATGAAGGGCAATGCCCGTGATCGCTCTTCGTGAGGACTTTTGTGATAGCAAGTAGAGGCGGAAGTACTTATCTCACGGTATTACCTTACGCATTTCTTTAAATGGTGTACCTGCCCTTATAATATAATTATGTGTAAAGGGTGTACGTGTCTTTGTAATATAATTACGTGTGAAATTCAAGCAGATATGTCCTTGCGGATATGATTACGTGGGAATGATATACATGTAATGGTTGTACGACATGTGAGCCCACATGATTACGTGGATTCTATTCTCAAAGATTGATGGTCAAGCTCACAAGTATGACGGCTCGAACTCCCAACTTATATTTCCTCGTAGATTACGTAGGCTGGCCTCGAATTTCGCACTCTCAGGGTATTTATGCGGCCTTGCTCCGGCACTCAGGGTATTTGCGTATTCTCGACGCACCCCTCGCGGGTATTTTATGTGGCCTTGTCGCACCGGTGGTATTTATGTGGCCTTGTCGGCAATCATGGGTATTTATGTGGCTTTGTCGGCACTCTCGTGTATTCATGGCCTTGTCATATCATGACGATTTACGATCGATGTTTTAAATTGTGTGTTGTAATATCGCTTGGGAGCCGAGTAGTTTGTTTGGATTAAAAAATGAAGCTCGAGGCCTCGAGTATCGTGTACGAATTTACAGTCGGGATTACTGGTGACAGCGACTCTCCTTCCGGGCAGGATACGTGACGCTTATTGGCCCTATACTACGGTGATAGCCACAAGGGTTTGGCCCTATACTACGGTATACAATGTACGACTCTCTTTGATCGCTTGTCGCTATGGTATCGGTCGGGCGTGGCCCTATACTACGGTATAGCGCTAAGGGTTTGGCCCTTATACTACCAGATAAGAGCGGTGTGAGTCTTTTGATCGGCTTATTTTGCGCTGGGTTGTCGACGTGGTCTCATACTACGGTATAGCGTGCGCTTGGCCCTATACTACGGTATACGCTATGTACGACTCTCTTTGATCGGCCATTGCGGTGTATCAAGTCAGCGTGGCCCTATACTACCAAGATAGCGCTAAGGGTTTGGCCTTATACTACGGTATAAGAGCCATGTGAGTCTTTTGATCACTTTGTCGTGTGCATTGTCGATGCTGCCTCTATACTACTAAGATAATACAAAGTGGCCTTATACTGCATAAGAGCGGTGTTTATTAGCGATTGATCCATTCCCCTCAAGCAGTAGACGGATCGGTATACGCGTATTGCAGGTTGGTATACTCAAGGGGATAATGGTAGATGTGGGCGATTTACTAGATTTGATGTATTTATGTCGAAGTCTCTATGATTTATTTAAAGTGATTGTATGCTTATCGGAACCGGCTCTATTATATATTCATGTTAAGGCCCGAGACTTCATGTGAATTATGTTGTATGACTTTATCCGATAACTCAGATACACGAATTTATTCATATTTGACTACGTATGTCTATTCACAATCTGCTGTTGCGCTGGCAATACCGCTTACGGTTGTATTTCATTTTCGTGACGCCAGCTTTGTCGGCAACTATTTTATATTCAGATATGGTATTTACTTTCAGTTTGTAGCCTCAAGGGCATTACCGGCTCTTTTGGTGTATATGTTATATATATATATTAAGTGGCTAAATGACGGTAGAGTACCTTTCGAACGAGAACATTAAAGCGTAAATTAATAACCGAAGTTTATGCTAACTGTCAATGACGCTGATGATATTTCATATATACGGTGGAAAACCTGGATTCAATGGTGCTAGAACATGGCACCGATCTAACCACGACGCGATACCATCGAGGTGTCGTTCCGTATACTAAACGGAGAATTCGGGAAGATAACCCATTTCAGGGTTATCTCGAATTTAAGATATTACTCACCATATTAAGAAACGACATTGGAAGGTCTTATGAGGAACATTAGTTGTCATAGGAGGAGTATGATTGTAAATGGGGAGTAGTACTTAAAAGGAACTAAAGATGTTGATCGAGTTGTATATGCAATGAAGCCATGAAAGTTAAGATATATGTTTAAGTTATCAGTGGTTCGAGGTGTATATTATATCGGGAATTGGGCCTATACTTCAAAAAAGATAATGATAGAGAAATACCTCTTTGTAATTATGTGTACCGCGGAGTAAGTTGTCGACGAAAGCGGGTTATCGGTGTTAAGCTTGGGAAGCCACAAGTGAAAGTTTTATTTTGTGGCGAGTAACCTATAAAATAATACTTGGGGTATATGGTCTCTAACAGTCGTGAATCTAAATTATTCTTATTCGCAAGGATCGTAGGTTAACTTCCTCAGGTTATTTATTTCACTCAGCCTTTTAGTCGAATTTCCTATTTCTTTTATGGGCGGGCATTTCATGCCTAGGTCAGTCATGCGTGAATGACCGAGACGCATCGCCGAGTAGTCGCTGCACTCCGCCGGCACGGGCTAATGGGTGGCTTTGGTGGACCTCAACAAATTAAGTATTCCTTTTATCTTCTTGAAGTTTCGTTGTATGTAATAATTATTATTGACTCGAGTCAGGTAACAAATTGTTTGACGTGGTATTTATATTATGATTTCGAAATAATATTGCATTTCATTTGCTGGGCTTCACCACTGGACGTAGCTTATATCAAGCTTTTATTTATGAATGTAAAAGAAGTCATTTTTATTGTTATCCATCGCTTTCAAGCGACTCGACTATACAGGCCACGACGGTCCCAACTCACCCACCTCCCTGGCGGCCGTTACAATTTTGGTATCGCAGCCTCAGTTTACGTTTTTCTCGTGTCTCAAGGCTGTTAGCGTGGCCTAGTTCAAAGCTATACATGAAGTCATTTTCTCGTTTGAGTCTATTTCTTTTCCGAACTGGCTGATCAGCTGAGGACGCCACTTGAAGATTTCGTTGACTCGCGTACGAGGGTCTTACGAGACTACTTTGAATTCTCGTATTTTGTAAGCGATTTGATTAAGTATGCTATATTAGGAGATACGTGAAATTTAATCGTGGGTAATACACGACGCCGCAGCTTATTACGTATTTGTCGAGACGGGTAAATGGGCGTTATACGAGACGGGTACGGTTTAGTAGATATTTACGAGGATTATATTGGAACGTATACATGTAATGGTTGAATATGATGTAAGCAAAATGAAATATTACAGATATTCAAAGTATCTATATATTTTGGGAAATGCCTAATAGTTGGATGTGGGAAGACAAAGGTTAATGAGATTTTATGGCGGAAATTAATTAAGGATGCGCGATACTAATATACTGAGCGGAGTCAGAAGAAATATCAACGGGTTATGCGAAGGTTACCGTTAACCAAGACCGTGATTGCGCGGGTGTCGCTAAAACGTGGGCTTGATCGGAAATGATAAACAAGTCGTAAGGAATACAACCGAGACCTAATAAGAAAGAGTTCGAGTTATCCGCTAATAATGCTTAAGTAAGAGTTCGGTATTCGAGTAGAGTGCATCTTTTGTGATAGTAAATGTATCATTCTCGAGGATGTAAACTCTGTGTCAAACCTTTGGAGACGGAATACGGATGAATATGTTTGAGGATTTAAGGAAAGAGACCTAATTATACCTGGGAAGTATTGAGAGGAATTCACCGGTGTCAATTTGAAGCTTGTTGATAAGTTGTGGCACCGTGAATTTAAGGGTAATAAAAAAGGTTACTGAGGAGGATTCTCAAAGTATACGTGAATATGGATTAAGAATCGACGTTAAAAGTATGTTGATTTTAAAATAATTAAGAATTTATCTTGATACTCGGAGTAATTTGGGATTTATCACCGGCGGTTACCTTATCTATGTCGGTTTAAGTATATGGTAAATTGATCGTGACTGTATCTCGCGTAATAAACTTATCCTGTGGGCTTAATAGTGAAATCGCGGAAATGTCAATTGAACGTGGTCATGCCTGAGGTATTCGGGCTATTTATTTTGTGGTATTCATGTTTTGAATTTGTATATGATCGGGTGTGTTCAATTGAGTATATTTCAAAGTTATGGACGATCTCGTGAATATATTTTACTAGAATAGTTCCTATATGAAATTGTTGCATCGTGTGTATTATAGACGCTAATGGTAATGGTCGCAGAAGGATTGATATTATGTGATTTGTAATTGTTTGATTTGAGGATATCAAGATGATGCGGGGTGTTCTGGCGTTTAGCCCGCCTGAAAAGCAAGGATGAATTGCTATATATGATATTATTGTGGTTTATTTCTTGTAAGTTATTTTATAAGAGTCGTAGCACACGCGCGGTGAAATTTCGCCGTTTACCTGCTTTGATTAGTGTGATATGGAGTAGTATGGTGACACAAATTATGAGTGGACAAGATTTGCTGTAATAACTCCGTTAATAAAAAAAAAAAAATTTTCGTCGGGCGGACCCGGAATAGTATTAATTTTTTTCATGATAATATTATTTCAGAAAACTTTTGAGCTGAATTTCATTTATAATTTAGTAGTGTTTGCTATGGAAGAATTTTATCTTTTGAAATCGGGTTCGTGGAGATTTAAGCATTTATGTCGGCACTAACCTAAACCGAATCTTTACTCGAGCTTTTTAAATATCTAGTCAAGCCTATCTTCCACATCATCATTTCAGATCATCTTTCTCTTTACTCTCATAGGGCCGAATAATACCTCCCCCCTTGAACAATTTTTTTCCATTTCTCTTCAATTGCCGCCAAACTCAAAAACCGGTTTCAGGGAATATCGTTTTCTTCTATCATTCTTCGAAAGGCGTAAGAAATTTCAAGTCTTCGAGATATTTCTTGGGTTTTGAGATAGTTGACTTTTGGGTTGACTTTCTTTTTACATAATTGAATTTTTGATAAATCTTAGTCAAGTTATGGCTCCGCGACGTATATACTACGAATTCGCGACAGAGTTCGCTTCGGTTATCGCGGGCGTCGAGTTGACTTTTTCTAGGTTTCGCTGACTTTTTTGAGGTGATATTTTCATAAGACTTTAAAATGTGTAGGAGTTTAATTGGGACCTTATTATAGCTATCAAGCGATGTTAAATCGGTGATTTAAAATTCATTAGCTAGTCGAAAAGCAATATTTTCAAGTCGGTATATAATTGATATTTTGGAGTATAGATTGTTAATTAGTGACTCCGCCGATTAATCTAGAATGACATATAAGTTAATTTTGTAATGATAAATGATAAGGTGGAATTTTAGCGGGCGATCATCTGCTAGTCCACGAGTTTATAATTCGAGCAGTTTGTCCGCTACGCATCATGAAATCGCTCCACGAGTTGGTAATGTTTATTCTAGAACGTAATTTTGGTATTAGTTCCCCGAGTACACTTTTCTCGGTGTTCTTAGGCCTCGATCAAGGGAAGGGGCACGCCTGCGGATCGCGTTGTGAGGACTTTGTGATACGCAAGAGAGCGTAGCATTTATCTCACTGTGTTACTTTACGCATTTCTACTTTTAAATTGTGTGAACATGTTATTGTGATATGATTATGTGAGAATGATACATGTTATTAAGGATATGATTATGTGAGAATGATATACATGTCATTGTGTTATGATTACGTGAGTAATGATATACATGTAATTGTTATACGATTACGATTCTATTCCTCGCAAAGACGATGGTCGGCCTGGAGGTGTCGATGGCCCCGAACTCCCAACTTATATTTCTCAGATTATGTGGCCTCTGGCTGCACTGCGGTATTTGGTGTACCTTGGTTTCCGCACTTTGCGGGTATTTAGCGTGGCTTTGTCGGGCATCATGGTATCAGCGGCCTCACGGCACTTCGCTGTATTTACGTGGCCTCACGGCAATCGCGGTATGTGATGCGTGGCCTTGTCGGGCACTTGTGGTATTTATGTGGCTTTGTCGGCACTTGTGGTATTTATGGCCTCGCGGCGTGTCAGGATTGATTTACGATTGCGTGATGTATTAGTCGTATGCTTTGTTATTGTCGAAGTAAAGCAGTTGGTTATCGGTGAGGTGTTCACGGAGTTTATGTATGATTTTGAGGAAGCGACTTCAGTATTAGGATACGAATTCTATAGTTTGGACTACTAGGGATTAGTGACTCTCCTTCCTTGGCAGGATACGTGACGCCATTGGTCTCTATATACTACGGTATGCAAGGTATGATTCTCTTTGATCGCTTTGCTACAGATTGTCGAGTGGCCCTATACTATTGCATAATACAAGGTTTGGCCCTCCTATACTACGGTATACATGTATGATTCTCTTTGATCGCTTGGCTGCCAAGATTGCTGGATTTGGCCCTATACTCACGGTATAGCGCTATATTTGGCCCTATACTACGGTATAGCGCCAAGGTATGATTCTCTTGATCGCTTTCTGCCGCCAGATTGTCGGCGTGGCCCTATACTTCACGGTATACACAAGGGGTTTTGGCCTCTATACTACTGTATAAAGGCAGGTTTGGCCCTATACTACTTTATAGCTGGCGGCGCGTGGCCTTATACTTTGTGTGTATAAGTGCGCGCCGCCTTTATACTTGTAAGGGTTGCCAAGTTTTGCCTTTATAACAAGTGTGAGTGCTGGTGTGATTGCTTGATTTGTCCATTCCCTTGGTAGACGGATCGAAAGTATATGCGCATTAGAGGATGGTATAACGTGGGGATAGTGAGATAGGAGGTTTGATGACTAGAGTTTTAGTCGTCATTGAGTCTCCGCTGCGGATTTCATTTGGGGCGACAGGTAGCTTATCGGAACTCCTATTATATATTCATGTAAGGCCCGACTTACGTGGAATTACAAGCAGGCGACTTTATCCGATAATCCTCGTATACATGTATTTTATTCATATTTGACTACGATGACTATTCCTAATCTTGTTGCTGCGCCAGCAATGTTGCTTTTCGATGGTTATACTTCATTTTAAGCCAGCCTTACGGGCAAATCTATTTTTCTTCTCGTGGATACGGTATTTATTTTCATTGTAGCCTTACCGGCATTACCGGCTTTTTGTTAGATATGTTCTGTATATAAGGCTTAAGTGGGCTAAATGGATGAGATACCTTTTGAATGAGAACATTGGGGCAAAATTATCAACCGAAGTTTGCTTAATCTGGCTGGCGATGTTGATGATATTTTATACATACGCGGAAAACCTGATTCAACGGCGGCTAGAATATGGCACCGATCTAACCACGACGCCGATACTATCGAGGTAAATAAGTTCCGTATACTAAATGGAGAATGGAAGATAACTTGCATTTAGGTTATCCTAATTTAAGATATATTACCTTACCATATTAAGAAACGATATATTTGGAAGGTCTTACGAGGAACATTAGTTGTCATGAGGAGTATGATCAGAAACGGGAGTAGTACTTTAAAGAACTAAAGATAAGTGATTGAGTCAGAGTATGCATGACTTATGAGAGGTTAAGATATATGTTTAAGTTATCGTCAGGTGTATATTATATCGGGGAATTAGCTATACTTCAAAAGATAACACATGTAGAAACACTTCTCAGAATTACATGTGCAATTGCGGAGTAAGTTGTCGACGTAGCTGGCTATCGGAAAAGAAGTTAGAAAAGCCAATAAGGAAAGTTTTATTTTGTAGGCTAGTGAACCTATAAATAATACTCTTGGGGGTATATAGTCTCTAAATAGTAGAAATCTAAATTATTCTTATTCGTATGCATCGTGCAGTTAACTTCCTCGTGCTATTTATTTCACCTTTCGCCTTTTATCAATTCCTATTTCTTTACGGGCGGGCTGCTTTCATGCCTGTGTCATTGCTGACTTAATCGAGGCTGCATTGGTTTAGTAGTCGCTGCACTCAAGACGGCGACAGTCAAGACTTCAAATACCATACTTTTATCTTGAAGTCAGATATAATTTTATTGACTCGCCATAACAAATTGTTTGACGTGGTATTTATATTATGATTTCAATGTTGTTGTACTATCAAGTTAGTTCACCCGATGGACAAGTTATACGCCTATTTACGATGTAAAAGAAGTCATTTTTATCGTTTATCCATCGTCAAAGTATCGATAATACAGTCAGCGACGGTCCTAACCTTCCACCGGGCGGCCGTCAGACGTATTGGCGATATGAATTTTAATTTTTGAGTGGTATTTTGGAGGCAATCGGTGATGTTTATAATATTAAGACGATAACGATAATAACAAGCAAAGAATTAGACGATAAGCTCGAATAGGGAAAAATTGGCTCATTGAATGCTAAGTATGTAGCAGAAGTCAACGCTTTAAGTCAATGGACATAAGATATTACGTGGAGCTACGTCGACATACTATACTGGGAAATTGAGTAAGCGATGCGTCCCGACAAGCAATATGGCTACGAAAGGCTGAAGCGACTGACAGATTGAGTTCTCCCGAGTAAAATTTCGAGGGACGAAATTTTATAAGGGTAGATTGTAATAACCCGCTATTTAAAAAAAAAAAAATTTTCTTTTGCCCAAGGGTCGACCTGAATAGTATAATTTTTTTCACGATGATATTATTTCAGAAAAATTTTTTAAATTCTAATTTCATTTATAATTTAAAGAGCGTTTCTCATATGAAGAATTTTATTCAAACTCCTGGGTTCTGTGGAGATTTAAGTAATGAGTGTGAGGACCAATGAACCGAATCGACTGTAGTTTTTTAAAATATCTATTCATACATATCCTCCGGCATATCATCAAACACTTCACCATTTTCATTTTTTGTTCCATCGCTGCGTAGATATTCCATCTCCTCGAACATTTTTTCCATTTCTCTCTTCACTGGTCGCGCAAACTCAAAAACCGCTTCAGAATATTGTTCCTTCATCATTCTCTCTGAAAGTTAAGGTAAGAAATTTCAAGTCTTTCAGATATTTCCTTGGGTTTGAGATAGTTGACTTTTTGCTGACTTTTTACATAATTGAATTCCATGATAAATCTTGAAGTTGGTTTTGGGTCTGCGGACGTATAGATGCGATGAATTCGCGGATTTGTGAGCTCGCTGGCGACGCATGGGTCGAGTTGACTTTGGGTTTCATTGACTTTTATGGATATTTTTATAAAACTTAAATGTGCAGTGAGGTTACATCGGGGACCTTATTATAGTTGTTATTTATGTTAAATTGGCGATTTAAAATTCTATTAGCAAGCGCAGGTTTAAAAAGCCAAATTTCCAAGTCGAAATGATTTAATTTATATTTCGGAGCATGATTGTTAATTATGGACTTGATGATTAATTAGAATGATTTATAAGTTCGATTGTAAAATGATAAAGTAATAAGATGGAATTTTGTGCTGGGATCGGATTTGGTTGTGTTCAATGATTATAATTGATAGTTTACCCGCTACGTTGTATCATGAAATGCCCGATTAGGAGTCGTAATGTTTATCAGAGAACGTAATTTTGGTAATAGTTCCCGAGTATACTCTTCGGGCGTTTCAGGCCTTGACCGCGGGAAGCCGGGTAATCGCCCGCGGATCGCGCTCTTTCGGTGAGGACTTTTGTGATACTAGAGCGAGTACTTATCTCACGGTATTACCTTATGTACTTCTTTAAAACGGTGTACCCATTTCATAATATACTCATGTGTGCGGTGTATGTGTCTTTGTAATATAATTATGCGTGGAACGCGATATGTCTCGTGATATGATTACGTGGGAATGATATACGTAATGGTTGTAATGTATTGGGCGTGTGAGCCTAATATGATTATGTGATTCTATTCTCGCAAAGATTGACGGGCTCAAGTGGCTTTACGGCCCGAACTCCCAACTGATTTCAGATATGGCCTGACGCAGACTTCGGTGGTATTTATGGCCTTGTCGGCACTGCGGGTATTATTTGCGTGGCCTTGACGGCACTTGTATTTATGTGGCCTTGTCGGCATCAGCGGTATTTATGTGGCCTTGTCGGCACCGGTGGTATTTACGTGGCCTGGCTTGCACTGGTGATGGCGTGGGCTTGCTCTGCGACGCCGTATTCATGTACTACGCGATCGGTGGATTGATTTAATATCGATGTTTTAAAATTGTGTGTCAATACCGTTTTCGGGAGTTGAGTAGTTTGTTTGATTATGTACGAGCTCAGGCCTCGAGTATCGTGCTTAATTCTATAGTCGGGATTACTAGGATTAGGCGGTACTCCTCCTTCCTTGCGTGTGATATGTGACGCTATTGGCCCTATACTATGCATACAAGGGTCTCTATACTACGGTATAATGCCATGTGTGACTCTCTTTGATCGCTTTGTCAGTGGCCCTATACTACTAAAGAGATAATACAAGGTTTGGCCTTATACTACTCGTATAAAGAGCCATTAGCTTTGATCGGCCGTCAAGGTTGTCGACGTGGGTCTCTATACTACTGGGAGAAGGCAGCTTGGCTCCTATACTACGTATAGCGCCAAGGGTATTTACTCTCTTTGATCGCTTACGCACAGATTGCCGCGTATTCTATACTACAGATAGCTAAGGGTTCAAATTTTATACTACTAGATAAAGAGTCGCGCTGAAGTCTTTCACTTTGTCAGCAAGGTATCGTCGACGTGGCCCCTATACTACGGTATAGCCATGCGCTGCCTTATACTCGGTATAAGAGCGTGTTTATTAGCGATCGATCCATTCCCCGCAGTAGACGGATCGAGTATATGCGCATTGTGGTGTCAAGTATACTTAAAGGATACGAGATGGGCGTGACGACTAGATTTTACAAATACGCTGAAATCTCTATGATTTCATTTAGTGGATTGTGAGCGCTTATCGGAACCGCCTAGCTGGCATATTCATGTGTTAAGTGTCCGAGACTCTTCAATGTGGAATTATGTCAGATGATCTTATCCGATAACCCGGTATACACGCAATTTATTCATATTTGACTACGGCGCGTCTATTCACAATCTTGCTGTTACCGGCAAATACTGGCCACGGGTTGTACTTCATTTTCAGACACCTTGTCGGCAACTATTTTTATATTCAGATATGGTATTTACTTTCAACAGCCTCAAGGCATTACCGCTCTTTTGGTAGATATGTTATATATATATGGCTATGGCTAATGGTACTTGCATACTCAACGAGAAATATTGTGCGTAAATTATCAACCCAAGTTTATGCTTAACTGGCTTAATTTATGTTGATGATATTTTATACATACGGGTGGAAAACCTGGATTCAATGGTGCTGCAATATAAGTACCGACCTAACCACGACGCCGATACCATCAGGTAAATAAGTTCGTGATACTAAACGGAGAATTTGGGAAGATAAATCAGACTTAGGTTATCCTCAATTTAAGATATATTACCTACCATATTAAGAAATGCATATATTTGAAGGTCTTGGCGAGGAAATACCATTTATTGTCATATGAGGAGATGATTGTAAAACGGGGAGAAAGTAATTTTGAAAAGGAACTAAAGATGTTGATCGATTCAGACATGCACGAAAGTTACAGAGGTTAAGCATATATGTTTAAGTTATCGCGGTGTTCGAGGTATTATATCGGGAATTAGCCATACTCAAAAGGATAATGCATAGAGAAACACCTCTCAGAATTGGCGCGCATCTTAGTAAGTTGTCGACAGAAATAGCTGGGTTATCGGTGTTGGGCTTAGAAAGCCAATAAGGAAAGTTTTATTTTGTGGCTAGTGAACCTATAAAATAATACTTGGGGTATATACTTCTAAATGTTAGAATCTAAATTATTCTTATTCAGGCGATCGTAGGCTAACTGTATATTTATTTCACCTGCCTTTTAGCCGACTCCCATTTCTTGCATGTATGGGCATTTCATGCCTAGGTCAGTCAAGGAAACGACCGAGATGCATCGCCGAAAGAAGTCAAGGCACTGCCAAGCATTTAATAGCTCTCGAGGACCTCAACAAATTACACTTTTATCTTCTTCCTTGAAGTTTCGGGTTGTATGTAATAATTATTATTGACTGAGTTGTGCAACAAATTGTTTGACGTGCCAGATTTATATTTACGATTTTCTGCCATTGTTGTACTATCAAGTTAGTTCAATTCACGGACGAGTTATATTGTTTTATTTATGATGTAAAGAAGTCATTTTATTGCTATCCATCGCTTAGCGACTCTCACAGGCTGATTTAATTTCGCCCCAACCTCGCGTAGGGCCCATTCCTGTAATGGCCAGTTACATTAACTAACAACCGTATTTTTCTCCTCTTTACATGATTCTTCCGATTTTCGTTCCTCATTTTTTGATTTCCTAAATTTTTATTTCAATTTTTTCCGTTTTATTCAATTTATTTTCCAATTTCTTCCATAATTTTTTACTTTTCCGTTTTGGTTTAGAACAACAACATTTGTTCCATAGTTCATTCCAGGCTAATTGCCCATAATTTTAGCTTTTGAATCAAGAAAATAGTTTTGTAATTGAATTGCCGCTTATAATAATTTTAATGGATCGTAAGAGAATGTGATAGGTATGTTTTTATTCAAAATGATTTTAATAGTTTCACAATTCATTTTGATGTTTCTAATAAAAGTTTTTATATCAAGTATTAAATTATTGGCAATCAAGATTTAATTCTACCGATGATTTTTTCACGCTACCTAAATCGAAGTTCTACGCACTCGTTAGTTTCCGATTAATATTAAATTCTTCGTCATTTTTATTATGTTTATTTCAACTTATATTTTTCGTGTTTTCACAATCATCAAGAAATATGCCAATTCGCAACTCTTCAATCGTGCTATTTTGCTGTTTTTTCTAAGATATACGTATCTACTCTCTATATGGCTTTAAGTATATTGTATTTTAAGAATAAATCTTCATCCCCTAAAGATGTTCATTTTTAAATGTTGCTGAATCATTTTCATTATGTATTACTCAAGTGGTCGTATCAACCTAATACATACATATACCGTAGACTTATTTATTTGTAATATTGGCTCGTATTATTGAAAAATACCAATCGAACACATGTCAATGGTATTACGATATAAATAGTATTCAAATACACCTGTATGAGACAAGCCCTTATTTGTGTTTCACATTTAATCTAATATGTGTTGACATGACATGGTTCTATACGCCAAGAATCACTATATACGATCTATTCTCTATATGGCTCGGGCTAGAACCATTTTTCTTGTCTCAAGATGTTTATTTTTAAATGTTAAGTTGAATTTATTTTCACTATGTGTTACTCTGGGTAATCTACTGAATACATATATATTTCGATAGACTGGATGATGGTAATATTACTGCATCATTGAAAATACCAATTGAACACATGTTAATGGTATTACGTTATAAATAGTATTCACATACACCTGTATGAGACCAAGTCTTATTTGTGTTTGACATTTAATGAATATGTGTTTGACATGACATATGTTCTATATTGCTTTAAAAATCAATTATATACGTATATATTCTCTATATGGCTTTAAGAATCAATTTTCTCATCCTCAGCATGTTCTATTTTTAAATGTTGTTGAATTTATTTTCATTATGTGTTACTGTTGTCAATCAACTGAATACATATACCTTGAGACTTAATATTATTTATTTAGACAATGCATCATTGAAAAATAATAACAAATACACATGTTAATGGTATTACGTTATAAATACACAATGCATGGCATCAGTCTTATTTGTGTTTGACATTTAATGAATATGTGTTTGACATGACATATGTTCTATATTGCTTTAAGAATAAATTTCTCGCATCTTAGTACTGCTTTTTAAATTGTTGTATATAATAAGATCCGTTGACAGTATTTAATACTGGTGTCAATCAAATGATTACACATATACCCTCGTAGCCACGCATGGTATCAACATGTGACTATGAAAACATACCATCGAACACTTGTCAATGGTATTACTTATTATAAATTGTATTCATATTATACAACGCACACCAATCTTACGCTGTGGTTGACATTTAATGAATATACTTCAAGCTACATATGTTATGTCATTGCAAAGCCGAGCACGCCACCCTCGATACTCCATGGAAGGTTTGGTTTCTGATATAAATGAGACGCATATTCTTTTTATTTATACGAAGTCTCGTGGTTTCGTATCGCATTTACCGTAACGCGCGGAATATCATGAGGCGTTTGAAATCACATTCATTACATTTATATGGTATAAGGAAGAAGGGGAGAAATTTATCGTCTCTTGCCTCGAACGTCATTATACGCAAAGCTCATGACATGCCTCGCGCCCATGCTCTATGTTTCTGGTATCAATTGGGCAAAATGCAGTAAGCGCTTGGGGACTAAAGCTAACTCACGCTTTCAACACATGCCGAATGAATTACCGTATGTGGACTTAGAGGCAAGAGCGTTTGAGTTTGCTGGCTAATACTGACACTTCATGCTTAATGGGCAAGCCAATCGCGTATAGCCTCCTGGCTTTGTTCATTATTTCAGAAGCAAGTGTCTTCCGTATGGTTTAAAGAGATCAATTCACGCCTGTAAAACCACTTACACACGTGTTGAGTGAGCGTACTAAATGCATTTGCACGTCATTACCTCGATTCAAGTATGCAATGCTGAAGTTAACGTGGTTTGTTCCACCATGGTTGTCGATCTTCGTTTCAATGAGAAGTCGAGAGATTATTACATATAGCAAACCATTCCTGCTAACAACTTCAAGAATTTCAAATTGGACAGCCACAAGCACTGCTTTTTACTCCTCAAATATTCAATGAAATTCAACATGAGTTTGTGGCCGGAATGACTTACACTATCAAGGTTTTTTTAATATATCCTTAATCATCATACTATTTTCATCATATATGATTGTGATAGTTGAGCAATGTTGCCTTCGCTGCTTCTTCAATTTCTCAGAGACACTCACGCTGAGCAAAGACTTTTGTAGCGCTTACAAAAGTCTAATATAATTTCCGGATACTTGAATGTCATATATAACGGTATTTTGATTATCAAGTTTACTATCGTGTTATAACTCAATGGTATCTGGTTTTTCATATCTTATTGTAGGAAACAATGCCAATTTTTAGTGGTTCGTGTAAATTACCACTCTTTGCATGTAGAGGCGTGGAGAACGATGGTAATTCGTGAGAAGACAAGTACTCATTTGGCAAGAAGTTGTTCGCTTAACACCGAAATTCTTCTTTATGTGAAATGTACTGCCGTTTTTATGAGAATTGGCTGGCTGATTTTTCTGCGATCTCTCAGAGACATGAGGTGCATGGTGTATTTGGAATACGACTTTGGCAGGTATACACCAAAAAAAGAATTCTCCTTAAGGAACGAATTTACTGTGAAGCGTTTTGTAAAGCCATGTTCAAAGTGATAGATAACAGCTCTGTCCGCATTATATTTATCAATCTGATAAATCGTGTATCTTTGTAGCCAAGCAGGTACACTGTGTTACGACACATGTCGAAGGTCTTTGGCGAATCGGGCTCAAATTTTACGCATCTTACTCTTTCTCGCTACATCACGGTAGAGCTTCCTATTGTTCATATCGGCAACGGGTAGTTTCAGCTTGTATATTGTTTATCTTACATTATTGTCCTTACCTTATGCAAATACGAATTTCCTTAAATATGTTTTTTCTCAGCGGCTGATGGAGATTTAGGAGTGCCAGCGCGTATGAAATTCAAGGCCGTACTCAATGATCGTAGGATCGCAAGGTCGACATTGGATGTTCAACCTTTGAGACAAGACATTTGAAATGGCAGCAACAAATTAGGCGAGAGATGGCTCGACTTCCGACTGACTCTAAGAAGATTGATAACTAATTCTTCGGATTGAACACTTTATGTATTTCTAATATGTTCATTGTTTTAAACGTATTTGAATAATGGATTTTTGACTAAATATAGCATTTCACGACAAATATTTCATAAACGAAGCGAAATCATATTCATATTAATAATAATCGGACAAATAGCTTAGATATGTAATGTTTCATATATAATAAGTTTTTTATATCTGGTTGTACTTTTATACCATCTTTTGTTTAGTCGTGGTATTAGTTAACAAGACTATAATACCATGCCGGGTTCACGCAATGACATTCATATGCATATATTAGTACAAAACATCAGATATATACAATATTTCATCTATAAATAAGTTTTATGTGAATTTCTATCATAACACATCGAGGTATATGAACATCTTTTCAATATCAACACGTTTATTTATAAAATAAAGTTAAGTCTTCTATGTAGATTAATATTTCATAAAGAGGACAATGGGGTGTCATTTAATCTGTTTTATGATATTATTTTATAAAATGATTTATGGTATTCGTGAATACGTATCGAGTAGAAACTACAAAGATGGGATATATAATATTTCATATACATTGGCAAGTCTTCTATGTGGATTTCTTATTATAACAATGCATCATTGCGGGTGTGTGTGAATATTTTATTTGAACACCAAATGTCTTTATTTTTATATGCTAAGCTCCTTAAGTGCATATTTGTATATCATGTGTTCCTTACGGTGGTATGCAGTAAGGTCATTCCAAAGACAACGGTTTGCTACGATCATAGTAACTACCAAGATGATATATAATACTTCATAAATTAAGTTCCTCGGGGTGATTTGTATTTGTCTCCATGTTCTTGTTGATCATAATACCTCAAAGCAGTGGGGGACTAAAACCATTTTTATCTACGACAATCATACTCATATTAATAATAATACAAATATGTCAGAGATGTAATATTTCATATAACTTAAGCTTATGTGTGCTCTTTGAGTGTCAGTATTAGCTAAGCAATTAATATAATACCACTCAATCCTGCAATGACATTCATATGTATAATAGACACAAATAGTTTAGTATATAATACATATAAAAATAAATCAAGTGTGCTCGGTAGACATAAAACTGCCAAGATGACTAGCCGCACTCGACCCATGAAGATCATCGCTTTGGGCCTTTCCTACACGCCTTAGCGAAGGCGTTGGGCTCCTCACCGGGAAGCAGAAGCCATCACGAGATACCACTGAAGAGTTAGAATTTAACTTGTGTCGACCTACGTGGGCCGCGGGACGCCTCGTAGATAGCTTTATGCGGCAAGTAGCCTCCAAAGGTTTTAAATGTGACTTTTATCATAACGATGCATTCGTGGTATATGAATAATTTTCAAATCACAAATGTCTTTATTTGTAAGATACAAAAACAATTTCTATGTAGATTTATTTTCTTTTGTCACTTCCTATGTTCCTTTAGTGGTGGTAGTACTTCCTAATATCATTATATAATACCATTTGATAACTCCAAACGGTATTTATTAAGGATTGATAGAGCTGTAGCAAGATGGGATATATAATATTTCATATGAATTAAGTCTTCTATGTTGATTTCTATCATAAGAATGCCTAGATGTGGTGTGCGAAGATTTATTTCAACACCAATGTCTTATTTTATATAAGTTAAGTCTTCTATGTAGTTTTGTATATGTGATTCCATGTGTTCCTCATCGGTGGTATTAGTTAACAGTAGTATAATACCATTCTATAAATGACAATGGTGTCAATATGACTGATAGTAGCTATCAAGATGAGATATATAATTTTTCATATAAATTAAGTCTTCTATGTGGATTTGTATCACCTCCAAAGTTGTTTATATTAGTTAAGAGTACTAACAATTTTTTTATATTAGTTAAGAAGAGACAACAGCTTACATATGTGATATATATTTTTACATATATTGCTAAGTTTTTATGTGTGTGGTTGTACTTGTCTACCATGGCGGTATTAGTGACAATACTATAACACTATTCCCCCGATATATACGGTAATGATATCCATATGAATAATAGGAAAAATAATTTACATATATAATATTTCATATATAAAACAAGTCAAATGTCATTTTCTATCATAACAATGTATTTAGGTGTTATATACATCTATTCAACATCAAAGTCTTATTTGGTGATAGTTAAGTCTTCTATGTAGATTATTTCTTGTCGTACTCATGTCTTCCCCTTAGTAATGTATATAAGATGATGAAATTAATACGATCTATTACTAGAATAATAATGGCGCATATGCTGTGGATCAAAATATGCCCTTATTTGGACTCCTCGCTCCGCAGAACCGTAAATTATATTTTTTCCATTTTTTATTCCCCCTATTTAATCAAAGTTCATGTTAATATCTGCTACTTAGAAAAATCTCAATATTTGAAACTTCCTCAACAATTAAATCTGCTTCAATTGTTATGTGCCCGGAAACAACTCAACATTCTTATCCAAGCAAATTGTATAGAACAAATCTATTGTAAAAACCTATTTTATTCTTCTTCATTCGCATTCTCCTTTAACAATTCCTTTTGATCGATATCTGAAGTTCAAATCACTCTTGTCGTTCTCTACGTACTTCCAAATATATTATGGTTAGCATCATTTATTATACCATAACAAAATGTTAATCCGGAATTCTTGAGTCTTTTACTGCTTTTATCAAACGACATTCCAGCTTCAATGATGACATTTCAAGCAACGCTTTCCCATACCACTCTTCCACATATATCATCACAAATGTTCCAATAATTTCGAATCCATCCTTTTGTCATGCGACATACAAGTGGATTCCTTCCCAAACATAAAGTGTGTGGGACATGCTCAGTCTCTACCAAATTGTAATATTTTGCCCCACGCACAAAGTTATTTTTTCTTACTAATCTCTATTCCCCACCATCGTGATACCCTCTTTCGGCCATTCCTCATCGCCCCGCTGTATCTTCGCATACGCTTGTCAAGTACTGCATTTCAAGTGTTCTCTGCAAGTTTACTTTCACGTGAGCACACAAAGTGTCTTTCTCGCTATTGTGGTAGTATAAAAAATCTGAAAATACATAGTAAAATTGCTTTAGCATATTCATAATTTCATATGTCTCTGTGAAATCAAAAAGCATAATACTACATACTTCAAGATGTCGATATCTATGTCATCCCATCCTACCGATTTGAAATACCAACCTTGATCCGAATGCGCACTAGCTGCCCAAGATCCACCCCTAAGATCTCGCTGGTCATCGATGTTGACATTCCTTAGTTCTTGCCGATTTCAAAAGTTAGTTCTTAATTCAACAAGACAGCTTATAAGCTCCAAAGAGATGATCATTTTCTGCCTGTCCTGAGTCAAGCTTTGGGGTGTCGCTTTTCATCGATCATCATGTTTCTTTCTCGATAATGTCAAAGAGATCTAACAAGCAAATAAGCCAGTGCTTCTCCTATATGTCTTTACATAAGGTAATAATAATATATTCTATCTTAAGTGTTTCACATATCCATTTAAAATATGTGTTGGCCAATATATTTCTCATCGAAATTACTTGTGTGATGTGTATTTGGTCAATGAGGGTGAACAACAAAGCAACACAAATATCGTGTCGAAAAGAGGTTCTTTCTTTGTCTCCTCCACATTGAGCGTACTCATTTTGTGGATATATTACGAAAGCATGAAGGACAAGATCATCTCGTCATGATACCATATAATATAGGGTTAGTACATAATATTTTTGTATAAATGAGCTAATAGATAGTTCCATGTTAGTATAAATATTTCCTCCGATGCTAATTAAGATTATCAGTTAAATGCAGATTTATCGGGTCTTCAAGTTGCTATCAACACCGTTAGAATGAATATATATATATATATTATATGGATTTACCATATGAGTAAATCAAGACCAATCTACAAGTGATGAAGTTAATTTGGTGCATAAATCAATGTGTTTTCTTATCCGATTATTAACAATAATAATATAAATTACCTTATTTTATTATCTTTAAGTGAATTTGTTTATTTTAGTGTTATGACATCTTTCGAGCTACCAAGTTAAACAAAGTAGTTCAAGTCAAAGAAGTTGAGCTGTAACTATTAGGTTAGCATGCGAGTGTATATTTGAACAATTTTCTAGCAATCATTTGAATAGTAGTATTACATGCAAATTATAACTTTGTTTTGAATGATTCTTATCTAAGGCCCAAAGAGATCCGATTAGATTTCATTACAATATCTCTATGTATGCTTGTTTTATGGAGTGACATTTGTGAATATGACAGTTATCTTCCACTTCTTTAGTCAGAAGTCATTTTTAAATATGTGGATGTCGATACTAATTAAAAAGTCAAAGCTAAGCAGCCAGAGGCAATTAGCCTAAAGATCCTCAAGACGCTGCAGTGTGGATAGTTTTCGCTGGACGACAAAAATCTTCCAAGTGTTCAAGATGATGGTATGGCTATTTATACAACAGGTACTTCAAGACCATTATAGAAGTAAGAGTTTTATCATGCCAAGTAAAGATACCTAGTCATTTGTGGTCCAAACTATTAGTTTTGTTTTCGGGGATATCGAGACATGTTTGTTTAGCTTTACTTTTTAATTTTGATATGTCGTGGATAAATGTATGTTTCATATATTTTGACTTTGATGTATGTCAATGGGACAAAATATATCAAGCTTATTCAGCTACATTTGATTTTAGTATGTTTATATGTTTTGATCGATATTTAACTTGAATGAATGTACGCTTGCGGACATTAGAAGTGTTTAGGTATATAAATTAATATGGCTCAAAGGAAGCAAGAAGCATGAAAAAAGCCAAGACGACGGACGACGCTAAAAACAAGATAAAAGAGACGCCTTATGCCTGCTGGTTTTAGCTGTATTATCGCATATGATTACGACGCTTTTTTAGTGACACCAAGAGGTTTTTGAGTGACGTTCAAGTTCTTTTTTTGTAGTAGGTAATGTAGCTATCAAATTCCTTTGTGACCACCGGCTGGAGACTCTCCCTTCAAACCATACAAAAGATTTCTTCAACCTCGTTAAACATGTAGCCTGTTCTCAAAACCATCTCGGCCGGGTCATATAAATCTCTTTTCTCCCAACTCTCCACATGTAAGAAAGATGTCTTCACATCTAATTACTGAAGCCAAGTCCCTGACGTGCAACCAAAAGGCAAAAGTAGTTAATCTATAGAAGTGTGTCTAACTACGCATGAGTCATCTCATTATAGTCAACTCCCTCCCTATGACCGAAACTCCCAAAGAACCACCGTATCTTCATATTATAATCCGCTTTTAGATTGTGATAACCCTCCTTCTTTCTCGCCATCATCCACTCAAGTAGCGTTTAATAATCTTTCTTCCTCACGCTGGCTAGCCAACCAAGTCTCGGGATTCTTCTCAAGTGATTTCTATTTCCCATGGCAGCAGAAGCTACTGGAGCGATCAAGCATCAGCTTGCAACTTCTTTATAAAATCGCTCAAGCGAGATCAATCTCCTCTCTGCAGAATCAGAAGTAAAAGTGCAAACATATCTTCATAACTATACCGTAGGGAGTATCTATAATTAGCTCTTCTAGGCAATCAAGAAATGACTGCTGATGTTCATCTGGGGACCTAAACTTCGAAGGAGCATGTCTCTTAACTCTTGACCGGTAAGCAGCTACTCTCACCATCACCATTAACACTAAATCTCTCTCTGCTCCACCGCTCCCAACACCACCTCTCTTCAAGAATTGTGACGGGTGAAGTTAATCAACATAGAATTTGTTGGAATTGAAAACCTAATTTGAGACGCAGGTTTTGACTTCTACCTTGCTTCCTAATTTGAGTCTAACTAGACATATATCTCTTTTGGTAGGTTTTATTTTTTTAGGGCAGCTGAAGACTTGAGCTCAAGAAAGACATAGTCTTACTTTAGGGTTTTATGTTAGCCTATAAATATAGACGATTTCATGAAGTTTTATTTATCACACAAATACATAGAATAGAGAAAATTCAACCTAGAATAATAATATTAGGGTCTTTAATATTATCAAGAACACATAGTTTTTGTTCTCTCAAGAACTTAAAGAGTTTGTCTTGTTGTTGATAGCCTTAGGTTGAGATTTTCGGTGTGTATAAGAAAATACTCAACATAGAGATGGAAGGCTGCAGGCTTGCAATTCATCTTCTCTCTGCTTATTAGTGGATTCTGGCCAGTACAGCCAGTCAGACGCACTCTCGTGATTGAGGAACCCGTGATAAATCTTTTTGCTGTCTGCTATTTCCGTATTTAAATTTTCGTCGTTTTATTGATTACAATGTTTCTTGAAACTCCGAAGGGATTTAGGGTCTTAAATTTAATACCTAGTACCGTAGCTTCGGGTCGAGTTTGTTGTGAGTTTAAGAATCAATGGTCGAAACAAGGAATCTTAGACAGTCAGAGAATTGATGGAATCGATTTTCCAATTGGGGAGAAGCTCGAGAAGATGGATGAGGAATGGATGGAATTGAACAGCAAGCCCTGGGCGCCGACGTATCTTGTTTGTCAAGGAACGAGTTAACGCTAAGCAAGTGAGACCACCACAGTGGGTCAATACGGCCTTACGCGATCTCGTATTAGAAACCTTCTACAACACAAGGTACTTCCTCATGAAAAATCGCTTTCACCTTAAGATGCGAAAAGTACACCCATAGCTAGACACCTTTAACGCATTTCCTCTCAATAGCATTATTAATCAACTGTCGACGGTAGACGTTAATGTTGATTTACGCAGATGGCAAGGCCCTATTTTTGTTGGCGTCATAAAGTCGGGAGCCACCGGTAGGGCGGCTTCAGTACCTCGCAGAGTACCAAATGTTGAACTTGTTGTATTGTAGAAATGATCCTATCTAATGAAAGACGCAGCTTCATGTAAGCGGCGCATTAAGGGTTCTCGTGACAAGGGTGTAGCGCGAGGAAGAACGGTGCCACGCAGGTTTCTGGGAATACCGGGAGATCACGCAGCAGTGTAAGTAATTCGATCTTGTGTGCTTCAAAGACGGGTCACACGTACAGGCAATCGCAAAGCCAACGTATCACGATGCCTATGTCGCTGCTGTTGAGCCATTATTCTCGACGCTTTGTTTTATCTCAGGAATGCTTCCGCTGGATTCCCTCGGATAGTAGATTCGAGCATCTTTTCATACTTCGCATGAATAGACATGTAATGGTGACTCATAAGCTGAAGGACTGCTCATCTTGCTAACGTACTGACGCAGAGGTACGTGACATGTGAATCAAGTCAAGCCGAATTTAAGTTCTTTCCTTAAAACCTGCAAAAAGCAGTGCATAACCAAATACAGTTTAATTTCCGTGAGTCACCGATATGATGGTTATCGAATCACTTTCAAGATGGTACCGGAAGGTTGTTCGGGAGCAATGCACACAAAAGGGCATAAAGCCCACTGACTCGACGGTTCTCGCAAGGTTGTACAGGACTGCGTGTGTAGAAAAAGCGCGCGGTGAGGTTCGACATGGGAGAGCCGCTAAGATAGAAAGGATTGTCGTTGGTAGAAATTCATGTTCGGATAAGAGGTGCCTCGAGACAGCAAATGAAGTTATTTATCAAGGGTCAAAAGATACACCAACCGACAGAATGTAATACTGCTTATAGAGTTCGAGGTCGGGCGAACTCGGGAAGGATGCACCGGTTCTCTGTCGCATGAATCATCCGGGAAGCACAGCGTGTTTCAAATTCGCTGCACTTCCAACCCCGCGATTCTTTGCTAACTCGGTTGAGTGTTCGATCAAACATCGGTGGTCAAATGCATTAGATCAAAGGAAGTCGCCGACGGAAACGGGAAGGTAAGAGAGAGAAATTATTGATGACCAATCAACTTGAGGTTTTCCAAGGTGTGCCCGGGTCAAGATCAAGAAGATCACTAAGAAGGCAAATGCAAGTAGCACGGTGATTGTCTCAGTGAAATAACCCAACGGCTCAATTATGTCGATAGTATATGTTTCTCGGTGGAGTATACTGCGAAATTAAAAATTTCAAGTTGAGTAGTGGAGAGAATAAATCGGTCGGTTGTATATTTCGGGTTTCCGGTGGAACCCGAGATAGTATTAAGGCAAATAATTTTGGAATAAATATCGATATACCCAAAAACGAGTATTTAATGGCAGTACATATGCGCCTCGGGAATAACATTAATGGAAATCGTCTCTGCTGGAGATTTATGTGCGAAAGGTGTAAAAATTAACCTAAAACCAAACGGATTTAAATTTCTTCCTCTAAATATCCCACCTACCACCACACTATCTCCATCCTCATCCAAAAAACCTTCTTATCTCCCCTCTTGGCCTAAAACTTGACTTCTCCCCCCCGCCTCAAATTCTTCTTTCTTCCATTTCTCTCATCGACAGTCGCTAAAACTCGCATCAAAGTGGCGGATTTGCTTCTCCTCATCATCCTCACTAAAGAAAGATCAAATATTTTGAGATATTTCTGAGTTTCAAGAGTTGGCCTTTAAGATTTGCTTGACTTTAGATCTTGAATTTGGTTATGGCATAACAGTATCGTAGATGTGGGATTAGCGGTGATTTGAGTGATTACAAGCTAGAAAGTGGTGTAAGTTGAGGGTTGACTTTTTATTGACTTTTCTTAAATTAACTTTAAATTCGTGGGCTGCTACGAGGCGAGAACTTTAATATAGCGCTGTTTTGGGCATAATTGGCTTGGCTCGATACGGATAAGTGAGAGATCGTCGAGAAAGTTCATTGGGAAAGTTCTGTGATAGCATTTAGTTGAATTGGAGGTTGTATTTAATGGATTAGTTAATTGATCGTTGATTGATTAGAACGTGTTAGCAAGTTGCTGTCGCACATGTATGACCTAATATCATTGAGATTTTACTTAAGTTGGCGATTGGGGAATGTAAGCTATGCTGGAATATTAAAAGTGTATACCAATCTCTTTGGGATAGACGATTAAGGCTATTGTAGAATTAATCGTGGTGACGCGTATAACACTCTAAGTTAATAAGTAGACGCTAAAGAGGTTATTCTATAAAAATGTTATACTCGTATACTTCTTGAATAGAGTTTGAGCCCCGGATTTCTAAGCATCACGACCGCTTGTAGTCATTATTATCGCCAGTTTGAGAGCAAATCTTCGTCAATGGGGACCTTTCATATATTATGTTCTATATATTACGTGCCAGGATATTCAGATTATTCGATATGTATCGGTATTATGATTGCTGATACTTTTGCCAGAAACTTTGATAGCAATACGTAACTGAAATTGCTACTGAG